>OVBA01005751.1:2252-18954 GCA_900406435.1 Lepidium aucheri
TCCTTCTTTCTTACAGAACCAACATGTAATTCTCGATTTTGATTTTGATCGGCTCTTACTTCTTCCTTGTTTCTCATTCCCATTTCTTGATTTTGATCTTGTTGGAGATCTACCTCTCTCGTTTGTATAGAGAGCTGATGAACCTTTTTTATCCAACACCTTATGTTCTGCCATTTCTCTCTCAAGTGATTTAGCAGAGAACACAACATCTTGNCTTGTTGCCATATTTCAGCGTGTGCTTCAATTGATCATAACTGTAAGACAAAGAATTTATCAGGATAATAGCTTGTACCTCTTCTGGTACAGTGATTTCAAGGTTTCCTAACTCTGCAAGAATCTTCAAGACTTCATCAACATTTTCGTCAATTGATTTTGATTCATCCATCTTGAATGAATAGAATCGGAGCTGCAAATAAACTCGATTAGGAAGGGATTTTTCCAGATACAGTTTGTTCAAGAGAGACCACATCTCAGGTGCAGTATCGCAATGATTGATCTTGCGTAGAACTGTGTCACCAACATGTGCGATGATTTGATTCCTAGCTTGCTCCGATTGTTCGATTTTCTCTGGATCAGGAACTTCTTTTGTTGAAGCTTCACCATCCGCAGGTTTTGCATCATTAGGAACCGTCTTTGTCAATGAGAAGTCAGTAAGCGCGTGTTTTAAACCAAGAATACCAAGATGAGTTTGAACTCGAATCTTCTAGAGCGAGAAATTTGAGTTATCGTCAAACAACTCGATCTTCGTCTTCGTCTTTGGTTTCGCCATAGCCAGAGAAGAGAGTCTGTGCTCTGATACCACTTGTTGAAAGTTGGCTATGAAGATTGAAGACCTTTCTATAACTTGTATTCGATTTACAGAGATTAGAAGATTAAGATTGAGATAGAGATCTTGAATGTACAAAAATGACACGGAAGATTTGTTAACCCAGTTCAATTAGTCGGTGTGACTAATCTACATCTGGAGCTGAATTAAATCCAGCAATTCACTATCAGAAAAATTTTACAGTACAGCTCTATAACAATGGAGCTTTGATGGTTTATATACAAGGAAGAAGAAGATTGATTTCTCAATCTGGAAGAGTAAACCAAAATCTCTAAAGCAGAGATAACCAGAATCAAATCAACTAAATCGGAGATTTGAGTCAACACAATTACAAATTCACTTAGACCAACAAAAGTTCAATGTTTTTCTACCCATTTTTAAAAATTCAAGGTTTGTTGATATTTTTCTCATTATTATTAAACGGTCCTTCTAATTTCAAAGAGATTCATTTACAACTATAGCGGCATCATTATATTTTTGCTTACACCAATTATAATAAATAACCAACAAATAGTACATATATTTCGACTGTTCACCATACATCGCCACCTAATGATTCCTAAACATTCACTTCATTGACTTGATAATGTCATTATTTTTCAATATCTGATTTCAGTAATTTCAATTCGGACTTAGGACAAGACAACTACTCCATTGGTGAACAAAGGCGTGTGAGAATTATTGTTGGATGAATATAGAAGATGTCCAAATAAAAGAAATAACGAAGAATGAATTATTTTCCTTACCAAAACGTGTCCAAATGAATGTTATTCTGACGTAACCATGACTAATATAACGCAATTAACAATTATAACCGAAACAAAATTATTCACAAAAAAATGGTAAAAGTTGTAAAAGACAGGGTGTAGTGGCGTCTATTAACTTATTAACACACTGAGTCACTTGTCTTAAACCAGAAAGTTGACTAATTGACATTCTAATGTGATTAGAGACAAATTTCAATTATTTATTTTTCTTTCTGTTCTATCGTTTTCTCCCGATGTAATACCTTTCAATTTGGGTCAAATACAGGAAATTCTCAAACGAGTCCTCAAGTTTGTGGTTTTCTATATTATCGCCTCTATTTTTTAAAAAAGTGGAATCAACTACTCATGATTCTAGACTCCATCTTCTAGTTATGTTTGAAGTGTGTTGCACTATAAAAGAAACAAATATGCTTTACAAAGACAAACGTAGTTTTATATAAGCAGACGAAACCGGGATTTGGGTTAGCATACATGAGATCATGCAATAAAAAGAGTTGCTACGCGAGTAATGTAAATTTTTGTCGTCGTGTGTTATAAGTTTCATACTTGAAATAAAAATGAAGAAAAGTTTAGGGACTTATTTGTAAAGTTGATTTTTACGGGAATAAGAAAAAGAGAGCACGAAACGTAAAAAAGAAGAAGAAGAAGAAGAAGAAGAAGAAGAAGAAGGAGGAGGCTTATGAAGAAAAAACGTGTCACAAGAGAGACAAATCACGCGACGAGTATTTGACCCTTCTTCATGCGTTTTCTCCTTCTTTCTTTAAAGCTCTCTTCTTCCTCTTTTACCAATACATCAATCTCTATTTATTACTCACCTCTATTCTCTCTTCAAGTTTTTGACAGAGTGTTCGAGGTGTGTCTTAGAGAGAATCATTTAGTTTAAATTAGTACTGATTTTCGTGATTACCCTTTTTGGGTTTTGGTTATTTCGAGGAGTGTTAATACCGTTATGAGTGACTTTCCATGTGTTTGATCAATTCCTCTTATTTACTCTGATTTTCTGGGTTTCTTCCTTTGGCCCTTTTGTTTTCCTAAAAATAATTGAAAGAGAAAATGAAGAACGAGGAACAATCAAGATCTCTGTTTGGAATCTCTTTGTCTGATCGACCAACTTGGCAACAGTTTCTCATTTGCACTTCTGGTTTCTTCTTTGGTTATCTTGTTAACGGAGTTTGCGAGGTTCGTCTTCACTTCTCTCTCTTCATTCAGTTCCAATTTAATTCCCAAGAATTTTCTGATAACGTAATTTTGAGATAACTCAATTTGCTCCTGATTTTTGTATTCAAAATTATTTTTGCATGCCAAGTGTTTGTTTGATGTTTTGTTTCTGAGACAAAAATGCATAAAGAAATACGAGTCTTTCCAAAAATACACACAAAAGCTTTCCAGTCAAAAGTTGTTGTGATCACAAAAACTTATGATCTTGTGAAAAAAACAGACTTTGCAGAATGCAATTTGGCTCTACAGTTGTTATTGAATTACTAGTAAGATATGATTACTGACTTGAATTGTTTTTGCTTGCATCACCTTTTTGAATCTACAGGAATATGTTTATAATCGCCTCCAGTTTAGGTAAAGTCAGCTTCAATTCCTTCGAATTATAAGTTTTCTACAAACAAAATTAACAATGGGATTTGCTTTTTCTTGTGTTGTAGCTTTGGTTGGTATTTCACGTTTATACAAGGATTTGTCTACTTGTTCCTCATCTACCTTCAAGGCTTCACCACAAAGCATATTGTTAATCCGATGAGAACTTATGTTAAGCTCTCTGCTGTTCTCATGGGTTCACATGGATTAACCAAAGGATCTTTGGCTTATCTTAATTATCCAGCTCAAATCATGTTCAAATCCACCAAGGTAATGAGTCTACAATTATTACAATCTCAATGAGTTTCTAAGTAGCTAAAGAGAATGATTGAAATAACGGATCTTTGGGGGATTTTAGGTATTGCCAGTGATGATAATGGGAGCTTTTATACCCGGTCTGAGAAGAAAATACCCAGTTCATGAATACATTTCAGCGTTCTTGCTTGTTCTTGGTTTGATTCTATTCACATTAGCCGATGCACAAATGTCTCCCAACTTCAGCATGATCGGGATTATGATGATAACTGGTGCGTTGATCATGGATGCTTTCTTGGGTAATTTACAAGAAGCGATCTTCACAATGAATCCTGAAACAACTCAGGCAAGGAATTCAGAAAAAACCAAACATAAAACCTGGTTTCTTTTCGTTTTTTGTCCTTTGCCGTTCATGTCTGAGAGATCTTTGTAATGTGTTTGTGCAGATGGAGATGCTTTTCTGTTCAACGGTTGTTGGATTACCGTTCTTGTTCGTTCCCATGGTCTTAACCGGTGAGGTTTTCCGTGCATGGACTGCGTGCGCACAAGTAAGTCAACAACCAAATTAGCTTTGACAGTTCTTGGTTTAGATTTGACTTGGTTCATGTTCAAACCGGTATCAGTCTTGACTTCTATAGCAGAAAGTCTAAATCTGTAGGATTCTTAGTACCTGCAAAATGAAATCATTGACCGACGTGCTTGAATCTGCCAAACTTATTAAAAGCCAAATTGTCTTGTATAATAATTTAATTAAATTCATTGTTTTCATAACTAAAGTACCAACGTGGATTATTTTAATCTAAGGATGATTCGTTAGTTGACATAATTATAATCAAATTCTACTTTGTTTATGTAATGTATTTGCAGCATCCGTATGTGTATGGAGTGCTTGTATTCGAAGCCATGGCCACGTTTATTGGTCAAGTCTCTGTTCTATCGCTCATTGCACTCTTTGGAGCCGCCACAACCGCCTTAGTAAATCTCTAACCTTATCTTTGAACACTCACTTGCGTTTTGATTCGAACCTGCGTTCTAAAATCAAGGTTAAAATACATTTTATGCAGATAACAACGGCGAGGAAAGGGGTCACATTGTTGCTCTCATATTTGATATTCACTAAACCGTTGACGGGACAGCACGGATCAGGCTTGCTCTTGATCTCAATGGGGATTGTACTGAAGATGGTTCCGATGGATAGTAAACCTCCGACCAAAGTGTCAACGAGACCAGCGGTTAGTAGAGAAGGGGAAGAAGAGAGGAAGTCGTTGGTTTGAGGATGTGACATATATAACACATTTTATATCAGAGGTTCGAAAGGTTTATAGTATAATGTTTGGATGAATCAAAACACCAAAAGGGTAAAAAGCAAATAGAGTTAATATTGTTCTTGTATTTATTTTCCAACTATAAATGTCAAAGAATGCTTTTAGATTCGAAAATAAAAGTTTGGGCTACTAAATGGCAGCAACATTACTTCTTCCATTTCATTTTAGTTGTCATTCTAGAGTTTTGCACATAAAAATATTCTGTTATATCCTTATTTTTGACTACTAAAATTTTAAATCATTTTATATTTTATTTATTTAAATAGGAGTAAAAGAGATAATTTTGTATTAAAAATTACGTTGAAAAATGAAAATAATTAGAAAATGAGAATAATTACTAAAGTGAAAAAAAAAATTATGGGTACTCTTTAAGGTATAAAAGAATCATCTCAAAGCCTCTTTTAAAACTGACTTTGGTTTTTATGATGGAATGAAGCCGAAACACTAATGACTACTTTCTTAAGTATCAGTGAAGCACCGATTCTATCTAAGATCCTCCAATATCTTTATTTGATTTACGAATAATAAAACGATCAACGATCTTTACAGTGTTGACAGGATCCTGCTGCAATGATGTTGCACACCATTTGCTTGGAAAATTTCTGTGATGACTCATCTTCACCGTTGGCCTCGTCTCTGAATCCCAGTCCTTGTCCAGCTTCCACTCTTTTGGCACCTACACTCATTATCACAGACGCTGCTACGGTTAAAAGACCAAAAATAAACAAAAGCTAGTTCCATAAATCACAAAAAAAATTCTCTTTTCATGTTTATCTTTCACCTTATCTACTCCGAGAGTGAAGACTTCAAGGTCTCCATCAGGTTTTATGTGAAAACGGGTGAATGATTTGTAATTAGCAATCCGAAGTGAGGAAAATGCTTCATCAAAGTGTATATGAAGCCAATTGATGCTGATATATAAGTAACTTCCAAAAACCAAAGACACAACAGGAGTTGAGAAGACCCAAAAGTATAGGAAGACAGAAGCATAATATATGACTGCTCCACTTCGAGAGAGAGACTCCATTCCTTCCCGGCAGATGTTGGTCCGTGTAACCGCCATCACCTGATGTTAAATACCATTATTATATTTCTATTTAACATTACCAATGCTACGTTAACAAAGTAAGTTACCTCGGGAATATCAAATGCTGACATAAGATACTTGATGCAGGCAGGGTAAAACCCGAACGTCCACTGTTCGATACGGTCTCGAAGGCCAGTGGGATCCGGGAAGTGTTCATTTTCTACTGATTTATACCATTGATACAATGTATGATACCCTGTGTAAGTAACCAAAAGTTCCAAAAATCTCAGAATCCATCAAGATTTGATCAGAGATGCTAAGGTAGGATCACCTTCTTTCTTTTTTTTTCCTATCCCATTTAGTGTCAACTGTATTGGAACGAGGAAAACCAAACAACATTATATGGAAGGGAAACTCACCGGAGGTCGCAAGGAGCTTATGCTGAATACAAATTTCGATGCCGAGTTCCAACAGCAACATAAGAATCAAAGCAGCCGTCAGGTGTGCAGCGACATGAAGAATTCCAATTACAAGTCGTTTCCTCCGAGATATTTTTGAGGGCACAAACATAATTGCAGTTATGAGCAACATAAGAACACCGGTGAAAGACACATATGACTGCTCTGTTATGTACACAAAGGAGCTCCAAACTATGCCAAAGAAACTCCCTAGGTGGCCAGAAAATGAGTCACCTCGTAAGATATGGCCTAGCTTACACTGAAACCAACGAGGAAATAAAGACCTTGTGAGTGAAAAAAAAAAAACATAATATGGGTTTGCACAGGAAAAACTACTGCAAATGTGCAAGGCCTGTCTCGGTTTCACCATTTAGTTGCGGATGCTGATAATATATACCGTTTTATAGACAAATCTTAATGACCAATTCAGGCTACATTGCTGACAGAAAAAAATATAAAATGGAAAGACAGGAAACACTTTAAGAAAGGCAAAGCTGTATATAACCGCACCTGAGGGAACAAGGAAAAGACCAAGAGAAAGTATATGATGCCACCAATAAAATCAAATTGCCAGTTCTTTTTCCTGAACTTTAGAATATTTCCCAAAGCAATCTGCAAAGAACAGCAGACAACATAAAATGTCTGAAGGCAAAGAAAGGAAGACAAACCAGCGATATGATGATAAGAGACTCGAGAATCAAGAAAACAATTTACCCTTCTTGAATTATGAAAAGAAGGGTAGGCAGATTTACATTCATAAGAAGCACCATAAAACTTTGAAAAACTGCTGAACACATGAGTGGGATGCAAAAAAGCCCCTCCACAACCATTAACAAGGAAATGTTGGACGTGAGTGGGCCCATCTGAATGAGAACATGAATGACGCATATAATGATGCAAGTCTCCAGCCATTCTAAGTTTACACCTGCCTTTCAAAAAATCGCATATCAGGTGTCTCATGTTCTCTCCAGTATCGTCTTTCCAGTACCAATCAAGAAGCCAGTTCGGCTCATGTGTGATAATGATCACTGCATCCTTCTCCCCAACCTAAATGTAAAGATAAAAAGGTTCCATCGAAGCAACAATTAAAATTTTAATAGGATCAAACAGAAGACACCAACTCTAATTGCCCAAACCATGGTCATTTTACAAACCAGAGAAAATCCAAAAACCACTATTAGAGAAAAATCATAAGTTGTGAAACGAGATTAAGTAGAAGGGAAGTGGTATATATTGTATAGCATCTGCAGAATCTAATTAACAAGAGAAATAAACATGATGCTGAATCTACCTTCTCCTTCACTAATTCAGAAAAGAAATTGAACTGGTACACATCAATATCGCCATGAAGTGCAAGATCCAAACCAAACACCCACCATCCTTTAGGTAATTGAAGCGCAAAATAGCTTTTCTTTTGGGGCATAAACCAGCCACCCAACCAACTTTTATGGCATATGTACCTCATGAAAGTGTTGAGTCCATCGAACCAGTCTATCATGTTAATGTAATAGCATTAAAATTAGACGCAACACCCAAAAAGCAAGTACGCATACAAGTATCTGAAACACATTCCTAAAGAGAGAAGTGAAATTGAGAGCTGAAACCCACCATGGTTTCCAGGGATAAGAAAACATTGAGGACCATCATAATGCTTCAGATCAGACACCCCTTCAGGTAATTCTGGCTTGTCAACAGATATTGAGTCTTTTTTATACCAATGGGGAGGTTGGAGCGCATACTCAAAAGGACAAAAAAGACGTTTTTCATATGTAAATGCTGATGGGTTGGGATATCTACAATATATTGGAGAAAGACATCCATTTAGTTGCCTTCAAACTCGACTAAAATAACAGAGAATATGGAAAAGTCACAGATAGTATATGGAAATCTTACGCAAGATCTCCCCCAATAAGCAGTACGTTACCCCTTTGTAGAGATATAAAATCATCTTCTAGAGAAACTCTGATAGAAGGCTGCGCTAGAAGTTTTGCTACAGAGTATGATGAATTCCCACCATCACCAGTATCCGCCATAAAGTCAAACCAAAAATCATTCTTATCAGTGAAATGATCATATAAAAGTTCCTTGCTCTTGTTTCCATCACAATCATTGGTCATTGAAGCCTACAGGTTTAAGAATGGGAAAAAACACAAAAAATGCAATATCATAAGAACATCAAAGTGTAGAATGCCGAAGGATCTGATCCTATTGTACCGCGGAAAAAAATAAGTATACCTGCATCATTCGCATATCAAAGCGTCCAAGAAACACAGTCACTGATACGAGGAGGTCAAACACGGTTTTAAACAAATCAGCTGAAGTTCTGAAATAAATAATCAGAGATATCAGCAAGTATCTTTAATTTAAGTGTGTATTGCTTCAAAGAAAACACTGGTAGATATATATTAAAGGGAAAAGATTAGTTGTCGTACCCTGAATACCAAGGAACCATATCTAAGAAATTAGGTTTCATTTGTTGTTTCTTCAACTTCTCAAAATTTTCGACAGACAGAGGGTGTGCCAGAGCCCACCTAACCGTACACGGAAATTAACATAAGACCAGTAATTCTTCTGTATGAGTTGACCACTTTAGTAACAATATTTACTTAACAAATACTATGCCCAAGCTGCCACTTACCCTGTTGATCTCTCCACTACATAATTAGCAATGTAAAGACCAATAAACGTTGCCCATAATGAGTATATAGGAGAAATCTCGTCAGATGAATCAGGACAAGATCCATTGCACGCCAACTGCAGATAAAAAGGTAGAAATACAACAAAGACTGGTCAAATAAGCACGTACACAACAAGTTGGAATAATATAAAAGAAACCAGACCTCTCCATAAATGACCCATTTGGACAATAGTGGGTAATCGCTTGCAGATCCAACAGGAGCAAACCATGATGAGCACACTTGGTCTTTCAGCTCATCAATACGAACAAAATTTGCAAGCCACTCACTGTTGCCATTTTCTCCTTTCCACAATGAAAAACGGCTAGAATGCCTTCTTTCAAGCGGTGTTTGCCTCAGAAAAGCACGATTACCACAATGGCTGTAGAAAATACAGCATGCTATGCTAAGAACCTACAAAAGATAAAGGACATTAAAATTTATACTTTTACTCTAAAATATACTTTTAAGCAAGTGGCTTTGATGTACAAGATTGGGGTAACGTATTTACAGCACAATTTTGAAGAATGGTTAAGATCTCTGGGCGTCTTCCAGCCACACGAGAAACAAGACCAATATACCAAAGCCCAAGAAAAATGATGTGGAAGAAAAGAAGGAAGACTATGGATGATATGTAAATTGTTAGAAACAAAGACAAATTCATCCTCAAATCCAAGCCCATTGACTGAAAACTTGGGAGATGATACAAAGCTGCAACTAAAATCCAAGCAATGTACCTACACAAGAAAGCAAGCAATCAAAAAAAAAATTTAATGTGAATAATTTGTGAAATATACATTTTGTGGAAGACCAAATAGAGGATTCACTTACCACCGACTGAAGGTTGAGTAGCTAGGCCGGATAGTCTTTCCTATGAATGGAGATGAAAAGAAGTAGAAAAATCCAAGCAAGCAGGCATACATGGACCACCACTTGAAATTGTTGTCCAACTTCTCTACGAGACTGTGTATGTTATCCGACGAAATAAAGAATAGGCAACCCAAAACCACAGCAATCATAGCATGACGTGAATGCTCATGAGGATAAGGGTAAGTATGGTTTAAGATCGTTCTGACCCTCTCCATCTTAAGTTTATGTAGAAAACGAGCAGAATGCTTATCAGTGCCCATAACTTGAGGTTCCAGTAGTCCTCAGAAGTTAGAACTTTAGACGACAGTTCAGATCTTGAGAGAACTAAGAATGGTTAGCAGAATAATTTCAGAACCTTGTGCCTAGGCAAAGAACAAAACAAGAAAGAAATACATTCAGCACAGTGTGATCTAACTGTAGAACATTATTCATGAACCATGTTTTTAATGACACAGAGGGGAAAAAACAACTTTTCAGAAAGCTTTGAAGACACAAATGATTTGTTTGTTGTTTCATATGAATTTGAGATACTCCTGTTGACACAAATGATTTCCCGTTCAATCACACAAAGAAAGCCAAGTCTATTTTTAATAATACAAGACTCTGATACTGTATAGTTGGATTAACCATTGTCAGCTCTTAGTGTACTTGTCACACAGTTAGATCCGCCATTAGGCTAATCATTAACTGAAACCTAACTGGATCCTCAGCATGATTTCAGTACCCTATTGTTCATCAGAATTTCTGAATTCACATATGAACACATCTCTCAACTCATTGTTAAAATGAACATAATCATTATGTCTCTCATCTCCATCTTTCCTACTAGTTAATCTACCAGTATAGAAATTCCATCATTCCCAAAAATCATTCCACCACACTACAAAAATCGTTAATGGTATTGATTTTCCTCAAACTTATTGAATTCAAAGGAAATCCTGCCAAAACTATGCCAAGAGTCAAAAAAATATTTGAATAAATCAACTTTTTTAATTTCTTAAGCCAATCAAACAATTGTCAATTTTTATATAATCAATTGTTCAGTTAATTATCCTAATTAATAAAATTGAACACTCTAATGTCAAAGAACTACGTTGAGGATATTACCTTCGAGGCTTCAACTTCGTTAAATCGCAGCTTCGAAAACACGCGAATGCTCAATATCAGAAACCCGTTTCGATTAATGGAATTTAATTCTCCACATTCACATTAACCCTAGAAATGCTATCTGGAGACTGGATTTGGAGAGAGGTAATAATCATTGATGTGGTAAGTCAAATCGAATAAGGGGTTCACGAAATTTGTGGTTATAAAAATGCGGTTTTCCTGAAAAGCACCATCTTTTCCGGAGAGAGGTGCGGAATAAAAGTGAGCAGCAAATGATCACCATTATCTGATTTCGTGCTGATTAAAAAAGTGTCTCGAAACAAAAGCGGAAGAGACGAATCTCCTGATTCCAGAATCTTAAGGTTTTGGATTCCATTACAAACTATCTGTGTTTTTTTTTAATTCTCCACAAGTCCTTCAAATTACTGGAAAAATACAAATGGTTTTAGTGCGGTTGTTACTGCTAAGTCCACTAGAAGCAGCTGTACATGCACCACCAGAATGAATTTCACCATTTACAAGATTTATGTAGGAATTTGGTTAATGAACCAGTCATTATGTTTAATATTAATATTATCATTGACAAAAAGAAATTACTGAAAAATAGAACAGGTACATTTTAATTACATTCAGATTCAAATCAAATATAACCAAATTTAGGACTTATTATTTAATTTATTATTTAATGTAGTCAAATTCACTTGAACAACTACTATAGTTATCAGTTTCTTCAATCCTCAAGATTCATGACTTACAGTAAAAGCATCAAGACTATCAGCTAGATTCGATCTATGTTTTAAGAAAATATATATGGTGTTGATTATTAACTAAATCTAGGAGTGTCAAAATATGTAAACCCAATCCAACCTGATTCATTATCTAATAGGTTTAAGTGTTAATGGTTTGTGGTTAACCCATTATCCATTTATTTAATAGGTTCGGTTGACCTATTACCCAATTTATTTAATGGGTTTGGGTGGGTTTGTAGGTAATCCGTTAATTATTTTTGGAAAATATATTAGTTTAATTATTTTATTTTCTATAATCATTGTTAAGATTTTTTAAAAATCTGTTTTCATTTTAATAGTTGAGTTAAATTGGTTTTATAAATAAAGAGAGAAAAAGAGGAGAAAAGTAAAAAAAAAGGGGAGAGAAGTAAAAAAAAAGAAAGAGAGAAAAATGAGGAGAAAGAGTACAACAAGGAGAGAGAGTAAAATGAAATGAGAAAGAAAAAGAGGAGAGGGAGAGTAAAATGAAGAGAGAGAGTAAAATGAGGAGAAAGAGCAAAAAGCGAAGAGAGAGTAAAATGAGGAGAGAGAGAAAGTAAAATGAGGAGAAAGAGAGAGAGAGTAAAATGAAGAGAGAGAAAGAGTAAAATGAGGAGAAAGAGTAAAAAAATAGAGAGAGAGTAAAAAATATAAAGAGTAAAAAAAAGGGAAAGACGTAAATGTTAATAAGTTAACGGGTCAACCAGTTTTGACCCATCAACCCATTAGAACCCAATCCATTCCAACCCAAAACCATTTAATTCATCAACCCATTAAACTTGTTAACCTATTAGGGTCAAAAATTTCAATTCTAACGGGTTGATGAGTCTAGGTTGGGTTGGATCGATCCATCACTTTTTACCCATTTTGACACCCCTAACCAAACTCATTAGCTTAATACCCCATTTACGTTTTAAAATCAAATATATTGGAGTTGAGTCTTACCATAATGAAGACCACAAACACTCTTTCTTTAGACCTAAAGCATATATATATATATATATGTTTGTGTTATGCGAGAGGTTAGATAAGAGAGATTACGAGAGAGACAATTAAGAGAGGGAATAGGGTTAGAGCTTCTTGGGTGTAATCGTGTGATCTTTCTCAAGAGTTTTCCATGTGTAAGTGTTTGATTTTTTAGTAGATTTTGGGAGTAAGTATCTCCTACGAGACGTACCCGTAACCATTCGAGGAACTTGTTAAGTCTTGGTGTCTTTTACAATTATTCCTAAAACTTGAGCAACAAGAAAGACAAAGAAACTCTAAACTCTGTGTGGCTTAAGACTATTTCCGCTGCTAAAACTCAACAAGTGACATCAGAGCCAAGGTTGGGCGTTTCTTGGTGGTAAGCAAGTGCAGATTTCAGAAAACAATTGAGGAGAGTTGTGCTGCTGGGTTTTTTCTTCGTTTGGTACCTGAAATAGAGAGAAGAACATAAGAAATCAGTCAACAGTAATGGAGGCTACACAAGGAACGTTTATGGTTGCTACCTTTGATGGTAAGGGTGATTTTGGTCTGCAGAAACACAAGATGGTGTGCCAATTGAAGATTTTGGATTTAGAGTCTACATTGGAGGAGGAATCAGTTGAGGTAGATTCAACTGATAAGGATGGAAAAGTTAAGTCTAAGCCTAAGGTGGTGGGTCCTCAAAAAGATAAACGCAAAGAAATTAATCAGCATGTGTCTTAGTGATGGTGTCCTAAAGAAAACGATGAAGGAAAATACAACACTAGGAATCTTGAAAGCATTGGAAAAAGATTACCAATCTAAAGCAAGGTCCAACCGAACTTATTTGAAGCATAAATTTACTAGTTTCAAGATGGTTGAAACAAAAAGCATTGAAGAAAACATGGATGATTTCCTTAAGGTAGTAGATGATTTGGTAAGTATTAACATCAACATTGTTGATGGGGATCAAGCACTTCAGATTCTAGATGCACAAATCAGTTAGTGGACACACTTAAGTATGGAAGTGGGAATAGTATCTTACATTGAATGATGTTGTGAACTCTGCATACTCAAAGGAGGGAGACTTGAAGGAGAAAGAGTTGTTAGCTACAACAAGGACTGATTCAGAAGGTTTGTTTGTTACTAGTGATCGTAGAGGCAGAAAAAGTCATATGAGTAAACAACAATGGAGAGAAAGGTCCAAGAGTAAACCAAGGTCTAAGGGAAAATTAGAAAGTGATCAAAGCTGCTAGATATGTGGGAAAGAAGATCACTGAAAACATGATTTTCCTGAGTGGAAAGGGAAAAGGCATTAAGCAGACTCAACAAACGTAGTGGTAAAGTGTGAGGAGCCTCTGGTTCTGTTTGCAAGTAAAGAAAAATTTGTGGAGTTAGGCAACACTAAATCTGCAGCATTAACAGCTAGTGTTAGTCATTCTAGAGATGAGTGGGTCCTAGATTATGATTGTTCATTTCACGTTACGTCAAACAAGGAGTTGTTGTTTGATTTCAAAGAGTTTGGGGGTGAGAAAGTGTTAATGGCTAATAACGCTCATAGTGATGTGAAAGGGATGGGGAAAACTCGGATTGTTAATTCTGAAGATGCTAAAGTGATTCTCACATAAATGAGGTACATGCCAACTATTAGGAGAAACCTAAATTCAAATAGTGCTTTGGAGAAAGCACGTTGTCATTATGAAGGAATGGGTTTCAAAATTCAGTTCTACAAGGGAAGTGAAAGGGTAATTTATGGGAAGTATTATGATGGTCTTTATTACTTAGGGGACAAGTTATAAAGAATTAAACAACTAAGGCAGAGAAAAGGCTAAAAAAGATGTCTTTCAGCCCAGATTTGATTCAAGGTCCTAAAGCTCCTTTTACGACTTCAGTTCAAGGAAGAGTAAGTTCTCATGCAGGAAATTTAGTTCAAGGTGGAGCTATTTTAGAGACCTTATTTCAAGGTGGAGCTGTTTCGGATTCAGATGGTGAAGACAGAACTGAAAATGTTGGTGAAACAAGTTTCCGATTAGAGGCTGAGAAAAAATCTAATTGGAGAGTATCAAAAAAAGTGCAAGTTAAGAAATTTCATATCTCAAAGAAAGAGATTTGAAGGAAGAGAAACACGGTTATATGGAAGGGAACCATTAACAGTGGATGAAACCCTAAAAGCTCTACATGAGAAGGAACATATTAATCAGAAAAAGTTTGATTGTGAAATAGGTTGTGATCAATCATGTGTTAAAAGTTTGGTTGAGCAACGTGACAGTTGGTTAAGAGAGGTGAATGTCTGGCTGAGAAAGTGTCAAAAGATCCTACTAGGAAAACATGTTGGAAATGGCGTTGTTCAGCTCAGCGGCATCTGAGCAAGAGAAGAAGTCGCTCAGGGTCAAGAGTACCTCACAAAAAAATAGAAACAGGTTAGTATCTATTGATGTTTCAGTGTATTGACAAACAGAAAAAGCTACAGGTTGTGTTACCTGAGCTAGTGGTGGTAGTGGTGTAATCATAGAGGTCATCTATGATGAGCTACAAGAGTAAAAAAGGATATAAGTGGTTTAGGATAAATCACGGAAATCAGAAAGTTAGTATTATCACGAGAGTACTAATGGTGGTTCTAAGACTAGTTCATCAAATAATATTAGACGGTACCTAAAGTTTGTGATAGGTAAATTGTCTCTAAAGGATGACAGGTAAACCAAGTAGGTTCATGAAAAGGGAACACAGGAGTCTGAAGTCATGGTCTAGCAAGGGTATATGTCGTGAGATCTCATTAAGTTGGAAGCAAAAGAAGAAGTATCGATTACTTGGGTGTCGCGAACCAGTGAGATTGATAACATGTTAGAGAACAACGTCGGACATGTAGTAGACACGAAGAAAAATTTAAGGTTTGTGTCATAAGATAGAATCAAGACTGAGATCAAAATGTTAGAGATGGAGATTAAGTTGAGGGCTACTAGAGAAGCTGTAGTCGTTTAGCCATTGGAAGAAGGTCTAATGGTGAGCTACGAGAAGAAGAGACCTCATCTGATACAAGAAATCAAGTACATGGTTGTTTAGGAGAAGTTGGAGCTGGTCTATGGGGAATCTGCAAAAACAAGACAAAGAATTTTGTAGATTTATGACAAAATATGAAGTCATAAGAGTAGATCAAGGAAAAGGGAGCTCAAAGGTTACATGAGCTTGCATATCAGAGTCGCCTTAACTTTGAGAGGAAGAAGACGTCAACGACGTCGGAGATTCACAAATAAAATAGCTAAATCAGGAAAAAGGTTCGATTAATCTCGAAATTAAACAAAGAGGAGAGAGATCAAAGAATTTTATGTACAAGCAAGAGGAAATCAAAAGAAATCATTGGGTAAGATGATTGGTGATAATGATTCAAGGAAGAATTAAGAAGCTTGAAGTGCACAGAAAGTGAGAAAGACGAAGAGTAAAGTGTTGGTATCAAGAACAAAGATAATAGTTTGGTCAAAGGCGAAGATTGTTGATTATTGACGAAGTTCATTAGCTTAACAGCAACCTTATTAGTAGTATAAAAAAATGGGTTTCTTAAATAATAAAATAATATTAGTTTTAGAAATGTTTATTTTTTAATTAATTTTTCTTTTTCTTTTTTAATGATAGTCAATTAGATAGTAACAAGTGTCCATTTAGAATCTCTAATTTTTTGTGAGAGTTTATTAATTAAGAAACTCTTTCTCTCCTCTCTTATCTTTTCTAGTTATTTTAATATTATAAAAACTTAAGAAACCCTTAAAAACTACCAATAATGGTAGTCTAATGGCCTATATACCTTTTAAGCATCAACCATATTGGAGTTGGACCTTACCATAATGAAGATCACAAACACTCTTTCTTAAACCTAAAGATATATATATATATATATATATATATATATAGTGTTATGCGAGAGGTTGGATAAGAGAGATTAAGAGAGATTACGAGAGAGATGATTAAGAGAAGGGCTAGGGTTAGAGTTCTTTGGGTGTAATCGTGTGATTTTTCTTAAGAATTTTCCTGTATAACTATTTAATTTTGGATGATTTGCTAGAATAAAGCAAAATTTTGGGTTAATTACTAGAATAGGGCA
>OVBA01005752.1:0-18950 GCA_900406435.1 Lepidium aucheri
CTAGCTAAACGAATACAAAAACAACCTAAAATAGTACTCTAAAACCGTTAATAAACACACTTATCATCCGCCTAAAAATCTAGACTTTTAAGTCTACTACAAAGGATTGTTAACACAAAACAAAGTCTACTACACTAGGATTTAAAGTCTACTACACATAGATTTTCCACCTGAAAATCTAGACTATTAAGTTTACTACAAAGGATTGTTAACATAAAACAAAGTCTACTACACTAGGATTTAAAGTCTACTACGCATAGATTTCCGCTTGAAAATCAAGACTTTTTAGACTACTACAAATGATTATTAACACAAAACAAAGTCTACTACACTAGGATTTATTGTCTACTACATCAAGATTTTCCGCCTCAAAATCTAGACTTTTAAGTCTATTACAAAAGATTGTTAACACAAAACAAAGTCCACTACACTAGGATTTAAAGTCTATTACATGTAGATTTTCCGCCTGAAAATCTAGACTTTAAAGTCTACCACTAAGGATTGTTAACACAAAACAAAGTCTACTACACGAGGATTTAAAGTCTACTACACGTAGACTTTCCAGCTAAAAACCTACACTTTTAAGTTTACTACAAAGGATTGTTAACTTAAAACAAAGTCTACTACACTAGGATTTAAAGTCTACTACACGTAGATTTTGCGCTTGAAAATCTACAGTATTAAGTCTACTACAAAGGATTGTTCACATAAAACAAAGTCTACTACACTAGGATTTAAAGTCTACTACACATAGATTTTCTGCCTGAAAAACAAGACTTTTAAGTCTACTACAAAGGATTGTTAACACAAAACAAAGTCTACTACACTAGGATTCTACACGTAGATTTTTCAACTGAAAATATAGACTTTTAAGCCTACCACAAAGGATTGTTAACACAAAACAAAGTCTACTACACTACGATTTAAAGTCTACTACACGTAGATTTTCTGCCTGAAAATCTAGACTTTAAAGTCTACTACAAAAGATGGTTAACATAAAACAAAGTCTACTGCACTAGGATTTAAAGTCTACTACACGTAGATTTTCCCCCTAAAAATCTACACATTTAAGTCTAATACAAAAGATTGTTTACATAAAACAAAGTCTACCATGAAGGCCATCAAAGTCAACTACACTACGATTTAAAGTCTACTACACATATATTTTCCGCCTGAAAAACATGACATTTATGTCTACTACAAAGGATAGTTTACATTTCACAAAGTCTACCTTCTCATGTAAAGTCTACTACACATGATCTCGTTTAGTTTGGTAGACTTTAAACTTTGAAAATTGATGATGTGGCAGTTTTTATTAATGACATTTTCGTAATTACTTTTTTTTCAAACAACAAAACTAGTAAAATGGTATTTAAATTAAAATATGACACTAGTCTAGTAAATTATGAACAATTCTAGTAACTATCAATAATTACACACTAGTTGAGTAAAACACCATATATTATGAACCATTTGGGTAAATCACCCTTAAATTTATGTCAAGTAGTAGCAGATTCAATATCAACCAAACTCACCCCTGGAAACATGATACATATGTTCTGTTTTCCAGTACATAATCATTGAACAACAGATAAAATATACTGCAGATTCAATCTCCAAAGACAGAGAAATTTGAACGTACCTTATTTCTGCAAATGCTTCTTTCCATACGCATACGTTAAAACCTAGCCAAAAAAGGATTTTTTAGTTCAGCAGAACTTAAAAGATAACTCTCCTAATCATACTTATAAACCATGAGTCAAAGATGAAACACCTCCAAAGAGTGGAAGCACACCACTATCTAACGATATGAAAAAAATTAGAGATATTTTCCAATCAAGTATTTCACAATAATTATTGACACGAATGCATCATAATAATTGTTAGGACATGGCTCAATCGCTCTCCCATTTCACCTAGCCCATTTATGGCTTGTTTCTTGTATAAGGCAGTCCGGCTCATTATGAAGGAGAGTCGAATACGGCAGAGAAGGAGGGAACAAGAAAGCTAAGTCAACCAGCAGAATACGCGGAGAAGAAAAACAGAGAAGTTACATCTCGATCTATAAATACAGAGCTAGGTGAAGATAAAAAAGAAGGGAGTTAGAGTGAATCATAATAAGTACTCTGTAACCTCTAAAAAAGAATTAATATCTACCTTCCTATTTCTAGTTCGCTTGTCTCTGCTCTATTTAATTTACATTTTTTTAGCCCTTAATTGAATTCAATCTCTATTATCAACAAATTGGCGCCCACCGTGGGGCAGAAGTGTAGATCTGAGAGAATCCGAGCTAGCAGAAGAATGTAACTATCCCAAGCGGTGGAACGAACGAATGATCAGAATCCGAAAGCAGTAAACTGAGCATACTCAGATGAAATCCCCGGCGGAAGAAAACAGCAATCCATTTGAAAGGGAAATAGAAGAGATGCACGCAATGATCGGAAAGCATCGAACTGAGCATACTTAGATGAAATCCCAAATTCACCGCGCAACTACTACCGCAGCAGATATTTAACGCGTGATTAACATGGCAGACGCCATTCACGAATCGAATAGCGAGCACTATCATTAGGGATGTTGGAAAAATTAAGATACCAACGTTCGAAGGGAATGCAGATCCGGTAGCTCACTTAAAAATATTCTGCTTGGCGGTGATGAAAGCGCATTTCAATAATGAAGAGCGAGATATCGGTCTATGTTGATTACTTTATGAGAACCTCGCTGGATCAGCTCTCGATCGGTTCTCGTCGTTAAAGCCGAATACGATTGATAATTTCGAGCAATTGGCTGAAGGGTTCCTTAAACATTTTTCAATGTTTATTCAAAAAAGAACCTCAGTAAATAATTTATTCGCAACAATACAGCAACAAAATGAACCACTTTGGGATTATTTGAGTCGATTCAAGGAAGTAATAGCATTAAGCGTAAATATACCTGATGAAGTGGCCATCTGTGCGTTAAAAATGGGTTTGTGGTTAAAGTCAAGCTTCCGAGCTGAAATGTTTCTACGACCGTTTGATAGTCTAGATGACGCCCTTCATCGAGTACTAATTTCATTGAGGGGGAAGAAACGAATAGGTTGGAGCTAGATAAGAAAAGTAGAGGAACATCACTGGAACAACAAAAAGTCATTTAGAGAAACTGGTGAGAGCCAGGGAAAACATTCGTACGCAGTTGGAAGCTTGTACAAAAGAGAAAAATGGGAATATGATCCATCAAAATTTTGTGATTATCATCAAGCTAAAGGACATTCTATGGATGATTGTAAAGTAGTTCAACGACTTCACATATTTAAACGAGGCTTGTCCAAAGGATAGTTATCCCTTACCTCATATAGACCGAATTGTTGAAGCAACTGCAGGGCATATAATAATGTCATTTATGGACACCTTTTCAGGCTACAATCAGATATTCATGCACCCCCGACGACCAAGAAAAAACTTTTTCATAATAGACCAAGAGATTTATTGTTATAGGGTGATGCCTTTCGGACTTAAAAATGACAAAGCTACTTATCAACGATTGGTAAACAGAATGTTCGTTGAGCAAATAGGAAAACCATGGAAGCTTATATCGATGACATCCTCATGAAAAGCATGGTTTCAAGAGACCACGTCAAGCAACTTTGAAGGTGCTTCGAAACTTTAAACGAGTATAACATGAAGCTGAACCCGACGAAATGCTCTTTCAGGGTCACGTCGGGAGAATTTTTCGGATACCTTGTCATAAAAACAGGAATCAAAGCAAACCCAAAGAAAATAGATGCTTTATTAGGCCTCACAACGCCAAAGAACCCCAAAAGACGTTCAGCGCTAAACTGGAAGAATTGCGGCACTGAACAGGTTTATCTCAAGAGCGACAGATAAGTACCTGCCTTTCTACAAATTACTAAAAGGGAAGCAAGTGGGAGGAATATGCAGTTTGAATGGAGCGAGGAATGCCAAAACGCCCTCTGCAAGTTGAAAAGATATCTCGCAGAACCCCCCCCCATATTAGCGAAGCCAGTAGCCGGAGAACCGATGTACTTGTACATTGCAGTCTTAGATTTAGACGTCAGCGGTGTAATTGTTCATGCTGAAGGAAACGAACAGAAACCTATCTACTACATAAGTGCAATGCTTGTGGGAGCAGAAACAAGATACCCAATAGAAGAAAAGTTAGCACTAGCGGTTGTCACTTCGGTGACAAAGCTGCGACCTTACTTTCAATCGCATTCAATAGTAGTGATGACTTCTCAACCTCTTAGAACAATTTTCCACAACCCTAGCAAATCCGGAAGAGTAGTAAAATGGGCTATAGAGCTTAGTGAATACGACATCGAATATCGTATTTGGACAAGTATAAAGTCTCAGGTTCTGGCTAACTCTGTTGTAGAGTTAGCTCGGAACAACAGAGTTGAGCCAACCCCAAGAAAAAGGTGGGAGCTGCACGTCGATGGAGCTTCCTCCAAGCAAGGAGCAAGAGTCGGTATACGACTGGTATCCCTAATCGGAGAGATATTTGAGCAATCTTTCTGACTATGCTTCGATGCATCAAATAATGTTGCAAAATACAAAGCCTTGATAGCCGGATTAAGATTGGTAGTAATCCTCAGAGTAAAAAAACTGATGGCTCACATAGATTCGCAACTTATTTCAAGTCAAATAAAGGGAGAATACAAAGCAAAGGATCGAAAGATGAACGCGTACAAAGAGCTTGCAAACAAGGTAATAAGGCATTTTGATAGTTTTGAGCTCAATAAAATTCTGCAAGGAGATAACACTGTGGCTGATGCCCTTGCACCTTAGCAGCAACTTCTGATTTGGAAACCAAAAGGATAATACCCGTTAAGCATATCAAAATCCAAGCATCGATCAAAAAACAATAATGACAATCGTTCACAGCTCGAGTAGCAAAAACGATGCGGATGGTGAAGGCGAGCTCATTCGCGTCGAAGAAGATTGGGGGGACCCTATCCAACGGTACATACATACTAGAAAACTACACTTAGATAAGAGGGTAGATCAGAAGGTGAAATTGGAGAGTGTGAGGTACACACTGATAAATGATCAACTCTATAAGAGGAGTATATCTAGCCCGTATTTAAAATGCGTAAACAAGAGTGAAGCAACTGAAATATTGAGCCAAATGCATGAAGGAAGCTGTGGTAATCATGCAGCAGGACAAACGTTAGCAATATGAATCAAGAGGCAAGGATATTTCTGGCTGACGATCGTCTCCGATTGCGAGAAACATTCTCAGAAATGCCAGAAATGCCAAAGACACGCACCAATGATCAATCAACCACGAGAGCTCCTCAGTTCGACGACAATCATGTACCCATTCATGAAATGGTCAGTAGACGTCGTACGACCTTTGGAGCCATCGAGAACCCGGCGAGTTTGGTTTATCCTTGTTTTAATAGACAACTTCTCTAAATGGGTGGAGACAGAAGCATATACGAATGTAACCGGGACCCAAGTGTCAGAGTTCTTATAGAAAAACATAATATGCCGGCACGAACTCCCAAGTGAGATAATAACTGATAATGGGACAACTTAACTTTGAAACCCGTTAGGGAATTCTGTGAGAAATGGAAAATAAAATTGGCAACATCGACCTCGCGCTACCCGCAGGGGAATGGACAAGCCGAGGCAACAAATAAGACGATTCTTAATATACTCAAAAAGTGCCTTGAGTCAAAGAAGTTAGGTTGGTATGCCGAGCTCAACGGTGTACTTTGTGCATACCAAACATCGCCAAGGCGAGCCACTAGAGAAACCCTTTTCTCATTGTTGTATGGAGTAGAGGCCATGGTGCCAGTTGAGACTTCGATCCCAAGTTTAAGAAGAACCGAGGCCCCGGAAGCACAACACAAAAACAATGAAATGCTCGAACACAGAGTGGATTTGATAGAAGAAAAAAGATATCAAGCCAACATAAGAATGCAAAACTATAGAAATGTCATCTCGAGGTTCTATAATTCAAAAGTCAACTTGAGAAGACTGAGTTCAAGCAACTTGGTACTAAGGAAAGTATTCGAAAATACATGCGAGCTCAACGCTGGAAAATTGGGAAGTACTGGGGAAGGTCTGTACCAAGTTGATGAAGAATTTAGACCCAGGGTATATAAGATAAAAAATGTTGATTCCGGGAAAATGGAATCAAGGTCATGGAATGTGATGAATCTTAAAAAGTTCTATCTCTAAAAAGCCAAGAATAAATGAAGTAAAATACATAAAGGATGAACTACGTAAGACTTGATCCCCTATAAGGGGTACATAGGCAGCTTGCAAAGGCAAGTGTAGCCCAAAAAAAAGAAAGAGAAAAGATGGTAAATGAAAAATTCTTAAGAGAACGTATTAACCAAAAGAAACACAATATCCAATGTTTAAATTAAAAACAAGTTAGAGACAAAAGGGATTAAACTGCAAAGTCTCTAGACCACTTCTTCATTGCACTCATAATCTGAGACTTTTTCATACTCCGTCTCACCCTCAGTTTGCAGCTCGTTGACCTCTGCTGTCTCTTTCTCTAAGTCAAGTGTGTTGCTCCGAACCCTTGCTAAAAGAGCGAGGTTGTGAAGGGCTTCACGGACTTTCAGCTCACCAGAAACTGCTTTGTTCTTCTTCTTCCACTTCTCAGCAAAAGAAGCTTTTGTCTGGCGAAGGGAAGCAGTAGCAGAGTCCCTCCGAAGCTTGACAGCACTAAGTTCAGAGTCCAGGTTCTGATTATAAGGTCAGCAGCGTCAAGCTGTTTGCGAAGCTCCTCGCACTTTGAAATTTTCTCATCGAGTCTCTGAGCTAGGTTTTGATTAGCAAGTTCGGCGGCTTCCGCTTTAGACTTTTCCCCAAGATACAACTCCTCGAAGCGTTTTCGCTCTTTCTCCTCACCACGAAGAGCTTCTTCTCTGGCGAGATACTGAGCATAGATCTCGTTGCGGGCTGTCTTGACATCCCTCAATTCCTCTTCATGTTGAGCTGTAGTCTCTTCAAGACAAGTTTTAAGGTCAGCACAGAGCTCGGCTTCCCACTCACACGCCTCTCCACCATGTCTATGTACTTATTCCTCATAAACACGCTCTAAGAAAGAAAACCAAAAACAATAGGAATAGTCAAATCATTAATTAAATAAGAAAGGAAGCAAAAAGCGATATAGCAAAGAAGTACCTTGACATCAGCGTCCGCCATTTCCTTGTACTCCGCAGAAAAAATCATAACAGGACAAGAGGAATGGCCTGGGGACCTAAGTTTAAGAAGCACCTCGCGCGGATCCTGCTTATTGATTGCTCGACCTCCGGGTCGAGCACTTGTCGAAGTGCCAGCAACTGAGCTCTGAGGTGCCGAGAATAATGGGGCATTCCTATCTTCTTGAAAAGTGTTCACATCAGGACGGTTTGCCACCACCAGCACGTCTGAAACTCCAATATGGGAAAGAACAGAAACCGTTATCTGCAAAATAAGAGCCAAAACAAATAAGACAAGAAATATACTACGTATTAAAATTTGCATAATAAAGATAAGTAAAGATTACTTGAGTAGAAAGGGGCAAGAACAAAACTAGAAGGTAAAAGCTGTGGTAGCTTCAGATAGACGAGAAGCCTCAGCTGCAGCCAAAGCACCGCTGTCCACATCCATGCAGTCCACCCCTGAAGAAATAGGGTATTCAGAATCAGGCGGTGCAGGGGCTGAACCACCAGCATCATCCAAAGTAGATGATGGTGGCGCCAGTAGATAAGGAGCAGCTGCGGAGGGAAGGAGCAGGTTTTCCATTGAGACCCCAGCGGCTAGATTCCTCACAAGACGGGCTAGCAATAAGATAGACATCGTCCTTTTCTCAGCAAGTCCGCAGCGTTTGGTGCAAGCTCGACACACGAGTTTAGGACTGTCACAAGCTAAAAGAGAACGAGCTACAACTAAAAAAAAGGGGGTTTAAAAATGAAAGGAACTTACTCTCGTGCGAGGTCGAGAGCACAGCGTCTAGTCGTCGGCGGTTAAACAAAGTCCACGCCGCACCACTAGCCCTTAGTGTAGCAGCGAACTTAACAAAAAACAGAGTGGGAGGGCAGCTATAAGCCTGCAGAACAAAAGGATGTTTAAAAATAATAATATTAATAAAAAAATTATAAAAAGGTCTCGCGACGTCGACTCTGAAATCCCACCGATCTGACTCGCCCAAATAGTCTGTAATCGGCTTGGGGGAAATTCACCAATGCTCGACAGACAGACTTTGAAAAAGAAGTACTGGTCAAGCTTCTTTTTGTCCTTGTTCGGAAGCTCATCCACAATCTTCCGATCTTTCCGAGGAGACAAGTAGTAGGTCCCCTTGCCGTCAGGATTCTTCTTGATGCAAGTATTAGGTCGTAACCTTGCATTGGCTGCCCTACCTCGATAGTTCGGATAAATATGGCCAGCGCCGTCTGAACCACAAATGGGCACATCTGGGGAAAGCAGAGCCCCACAGCGTCCAGCCACTCCAGCAACTCAGCCAGAATCGGAAACCAGAGCCCACACTCCGTGAAGTAGAGCATGTATGCGCAGATATAACCGACTAGAACTACCTTCGGTGATGTTCCCCGCCTCGGGACAAGAGTTATCACGTCCTCCAGAAAGACATATTTCTCCCCAAAATTTGTTAGAAGATAAACATCGATTGGGGATGAGGACCAAACCGTTCTTCACCTATTGGGGGGTTGGAACAATAAACTCGTCCTCCACAAAGTGCTCGACGGCATCGATAGGGTTGTCCTCGGAGCTTGAGGATGGAGCAGAATGATCCGGTGATGGCTTTCGCTGATGTTTTCCCTTCAGTCGTAAGGGTTGAACTGCGCCCTCACTAATGGTGTCTTCTGACGTGGCTCGAGAAGCAGAGGACATCGTGTGAATGAAAATGACGAAGAAAAGAAAAGAAAACTTAGGATTAAGGAAGAATTTAAAGTACCTTTAAGCAAGAATGGGCAATGCAACAAAATTCCAGAATTCTCTGCTAAAAATGGAGAGTGGAGAAGATGGGGAGTGGAGGCGTCCCTTCAGCAATAAAAGCTCACTCCTTGATAATCACTAAAGCACGCTCGCACAAGTCAGCATGATGCCTGCCACGTGGATAATCCAACGGCATGAGGAGTGGAAGCGTCCCTTCTGCAATAAAGGCCCACTCCTCGATAACTGCTAAAGTGTGTTCACGCAAGCTGGCACGATGCCTGCCACGTGGACAAATCTTATGACAGCAAGATCACGCGTCGAACCCAACAGTCGCGCTCTTGTACATCGCCTGAGTAACACGCGCTAAGCTCAATGGTTTAACTTTAGGTTGTAAAATCCAAAGTGCATGGGCCAGGCCCATCTGAGTCAGACGCACTTAGCCCACAAACAATAAGGGAAAATAAGAGCCCAAAATAATCATAAGCCCATAACAATCAAAATAATCATAAGCCCATCAACAAGACTCTGGCTATCGGATTGATTACCCGATAAGACCTAAAACTTCATAAATAAAAATGAATAGCAAGCCAATAAAAAAGCAATAGCAAATTACGACAAAATAAAATCCAAAAACCCGAGCTGCTATTGTCTTAAAATCAATAGTAGCCCAAGAAATAACAGAAAAGAAGGAAAAGAGGCGATGATCCTATCATTGTTTTATTATAAAAGAAAGACGACGCTAAAAACAAATAATAATAAGGGATGAGAACTAGTCAATCTACCAAGCTGTATCCGGATGACCGGCCTGTGGAGCATCAAAATCCATCAAGTTCTCTGGACCGCAGCCTCGTAAAGTGTTAACACCACTTAAATCAGAAGCAGCGGCCATCCCGAGGTCGAGATCAAAGTCCAATTGCTTGTCTTTTAAGCGAGCTTCCTCGCTTTCAAGGTTTAAATTACCTCTCTACATCAGACCAATCATGTCGAGAAGAGTATTTACATCAGCTACTTTAACCTCGAACTCTCCTTCTAGGCTCCATTTGTCGAGCCGAGCCTTTAATTGAGCATAACGCTCACGGTACTTTGCAGCCAAATCTTTTGTAGAAGTCCCGACGGCTGCTTCAATAGCAGTCTTGCGCCCCTCGCGTTCTTGCTGCAGTGTCTCTTCGAGTTTGGCGATCTTACTGTTCAGGGATGATGACTCAAAGAGCAGTTTTTGGATCTCAGCTAGGTTTTTTGCCTCGCGGTCCTGAGCAAAGCTTAGCATGTTGGACAATTGATCGACCATTTTGCTCAGCTCTTTTGACGCCAAGCCTTGGCGCTTAGTCTCATAGCCGCCTACGCATTTTTTTAGTGCTCTGATAGCCTACATCATGCATAAAAAAAATGAAATCAAGATTAAGAAACACCGAATACAGGAGAAACCAAACTTACATAGCCAAAAGCCTCAAGAGCTTCCATGTAGTTGATTTTTTCAGACATATCTCTCAATGCAGGGATAGTGCATCCTCGAGGTTTAAATGCCTTAGCACGATAGCCATCCCATGCCTATCTTCCAGAATTGGGCAGTCCTTATTATGTTGGAAGCTCCACTGAAAATTAGGGTTGGAGGATGATGATCCATGGCAATATTGATATGTCGAAACCCTAGAGTCAGTATCCCTGGGAGCTTCGGGATCACAAGCTTCCTCTTCCTCACAACCATCACTTGACGTGCATGCTCATTTCAGAGAGGGTCCCTCTGAGCCAAATCCTCTTCCGACGTTATTGATCTGATTAGGACCGGTCTGAAGAGGAGGAGGGAGCTCACATTTGTCACTCGAAGCCAAGCGATGATAAACAAGAGACCGCGGTCAAGAGCCACCATGGTGAGAGGATGAATTCCAACCCTGAAATTTCTCTAAAAATACACAAAGATAAAAGTGAGTAGTGTTACAGTAGTGTTACCTCTTTTTGAGAAAAAAAAGATCAAGAGCGAAGTAATTAGAATAAGATGTACTAGAGATTTTGAGCTTCGGGACTGATCTACCGCTGACATACTATTTTCACCCATGATTCACCCGACAATTTCATTGATACATCGCAGCTTCGAATTATGTTTAGTAGAATGCGAGACGCATGTCTACATATAGGGGGATTATGGAATGATGTAATCGTGAGAGGATATTTCACGATATTAACGAAATAAAAGCAACGAGGAGATGAGCCGCCTAATTATGCTCATTTTGAGATTCAAAAAAAAATCAAAGAAAAAGGGATACGATAAGCGGACCCCAAGAATATAGCTCATAGATTCGATGCAAATACTGAGCCATATGAGTTAGGGGGCTATTGTTGAGACATGGCCTAATCGCTCTCCCGTTTCACCTGGCCCATTTATGGCCCATTTCTCGTATAAGGTAGTCCGGCTCATTATGAAGGAGAGTCGGATAGTCCAGCTGATGAGAGAGATTCGAACTCCATCAGATAGGTAGCTGAGCTCCAAAGAATACGCCAGAGAAGGAGGGAACAAGAAAGCTAAGTCAAGCAGCAGAATACGCAGAGAAGAAAAGGAGAGCAGTTACATCTCGATCTATAAATAAAGAGTTAGGTGAAGAGAAAATAGAAGGGAGTTGGAGTGAATCATAATTAGTACTTTGTAACCTTTAAAAAATAATTAATAAAATCTACCTTCCTTCGTAGTGACGATCTCTCCAAGCGAATAACCTGAGTATACTTGTATCAAAGATCAACTTTACATTCTGACTGTTCGAAAAAAATTCTAGTTTGGAGACGGAAAACGGTCCCTAGCAATAACACATGTTTCTAACATCCTCTCATTGACCAATAATATAATATGTACCCACTTAATTTCTCACATTATTGTGAGAAAATCAACAATAAAAATGTGAAAATTAACAATAAAGATCAATTATGTTAGGTACCTTCTGTAAATGAAATCTCTGACTCATGATCTTTGTAAATAGGCATGAGTATAGAGACTTAGATGTGAAGTGATTAAAGGCGTAAATTAATGAAGAAAAACTCAAATCCTTGTTTTTAGTAACCACACCGTCACGCACTGAGGTAGATATAAACGATTATTGTCATAAATTTTTGATTGAGTCAGAGTTTGAAGGTACCTAACATGATTGATTGCACTCTATTTCCTAAATCTATCTAATAAGTAAGACTAAACGCCTTGCAAACATTTAAAATTCAAATCGAAGCTCTGCCCATACACGCACATAAAACTACCTTAGAACAATTCTATTTGCTCATAAATTTAAATTTTGAGTAGTATAAAAGTGAAGGAATTACCATGAGAAGTAAGACTAGTAAATATGAACAGAGGACCGAGGAGTTACACAACCATGAATTCTTCTGAGGATCATTCTTTTGTTCGTTGCTTTACACCAACTTTCTCTTCCATCCACCATATTTGTCTCCACAATCTCCATCAAGTTAAAAATCTCATAAACATGGTTCTGCAAAATCAATCCCAACATCAACAACCAGGGTATGTGAGAATTAAGTGATTAAGAGAAGCCAATAGTAAGTTACCTGCAAGTGATTAAGAGAAGCGATTAATAAGTTACCTGCAAAGAAGGAGGAGCGACAGCAAAACCGAGATCAGAGGCGATGAAAATATCATAAGACAATCCGCCATCTCTTCACAAAGTTTCCTGGAGTTTAATTCGATGGTAGCAGATCCATAATTTTTTCACGAGATAAAAAAAAAGAAGAGAGGAGAAATAGATAAATGATGAAGAACATCGAATCATTCATAAAACTAGAAACAGTATTAGAGAAGAATATGGTTTATGTGGAGAAGAATGTTACACTTACATTGATTTGTGAAATATTTCAAGTTAAGAGACCTTTTTAAAACAAATAATAATAAATGGGGCTTATTAAAAATTTAAAAATATAGGGTGTTTAGGGAAATAAGTCATCAGCTTTAATATAAGTAGATTAAAATAATAAAAAGTAAAAAAGAAAATAAGAAAGGTCTCTCATTTGAGATACCCGCACTAAAAACTCATATCAACATGTCTTTATTTGATTGGACAAGATTTAAAAAGTAAAATAAAATTTAATTGAAAAACCAAACTCTTACAAAATATAATAATTTTTTACTATTAAGAGCATCTCCAATCATTAGAACCCCATTTAGGGTTCTTACCATTTTTAAAATAAAATTAATTATATATATAAAAGAGAGGTTGTCTCTCCAGAGATTGACACCTCAGCATGTTTAAGCTTCTATATTTAATTCAGACTACCAATTGAATTAAAACATTAATCCACATCAGCCTCTTATCAACCAGATGTTTATTTTACCGGGGAAGGGTTTTCACGGCAACACCTCCTCCTCTCTCCCCGAATTCTCTCGTTCTTCTCATTTTTCCTCCCTTCTCTCTTTAAGAACTCTTGTAATGCTTTAAAAAAATTTGGAGTTCCAATGGTAGAATTCCCACTTGGGATTCTTAAACAAAAAAAAATTGCATTAGACAATCAAAAATATCAAGCATTCAACCTAGCCCTGGGCATAAAAACCGGAACCAAAAAACCAAACCGAACCGACCTGAAAATTTTGGTTTGGTTCGGTTTTGGTTCCTTAAAAAGAACCGATCAGTTCCAATTTTTAAGTAACTTTGGTTTTCGGTTCGGTTTGGTCTAGTATTAGTTTTTGAAAAGAACCGTTCGGTTCCAATTTTTAGGTAACTTAGGTTCTTGGTTCGGTTCAGTTTGGTTCCGAGAACCAAAAGTTACCAAATAAGAACCAAAACTAGTTAGTATTATAATATTTTTGGTTATTTTTTGGATATTTGGTTACTTTTAAGTTACTTTTGGCTACTTTTTGAAAAAAGTAACCATTTAGAACCGAACTAATTTTATTTTAGTACTAATTCAGTTCCACTTTTTTGGAACCAGAACCGAACTAAAACCGAACCAAATTCTAATAGGTACCCATTGGTTACCATATTTCCAGAACTGAAAAAACCGAAACTGAAACCGAACCGAACCAAATTTTTGTTAGTACCTATTGGTTACCATTTTTCTGGAACCGAAAAAACCAAAAAGTGAAAGAACCGACCCAAACCGAACCGAAAAACCGAATGCCTAGGCCTAATTCAACCTTTTCAAATCAAAGAGAAAATTTTCAGTCCAAAAAATTGTTTTGTTTTCACAAATGTTGTTACCTCAATTGCTTTATCATACTAATGACAAAACATTGAGATAGCCAATATATAACCACAAAAAAGAGAGTTTGGATCAAAACCCCATCAGCCTTCATAGAAAAATGAAAAATAATTCCCAAACCAAAACAAAAAAGAAACACCTAACCAAACCATTCGAATGTGAGGATCACACTGACACCATTGAAACATATTCATGATCACAAAATAATAATTATTTAAACAAAAGACCAAAACATTATTCAATTGAAAGAAACTATTAAAATAGCTTCCAACAAAGCACATGATATATTGCTTCAGAAGAATGAGGATACAAAGGAGAAAGAAGAAACCTGAAAGAATAAGTTAGTTTTACTTTGTTCTCATTCTTTAGATCATTGATCATCTTAATGTAGAAGCAGGTAGATGCAGACACTATTGTAGCTACTTGTTCTATTACAGTCTCCTTCTCCATTAAAGCATAAGTGTCTATGATTGTGGTTTGACTTGAGATATTGGAGTACTTGACTATACATTTGTTATGGATTAAACACAGTAATACTGTGGATTCTCTCTTCAGTGGCTCATCATCAGACTCAGATTCTTCCGAGAGCTCAGTGAGGTCAATAAGTATCTTGCTCTGCAATTAGTTTTCCTACAGAAGAAACCAGTCGCATGAATGTTAATCTTCAATATCTCAGTGGATAATCAAAACTAAACCTGCTGAGACTCATTGATTCTATTAGTTGCCACAACATTATGAACAGAGAAATCCACAATTGCTTTAGCATACTAACGACAGATGATGCTCTGCACATAAGCAAAAACAATAAAGCCAAAACGCTCAATCGGAATTGATGAATTTTCCTGGAAGACTGATTCTATACAGATAGTGACAAAACAATAAAGCCAACGACAAGAGTCTACAACAAGAATCAATCCAAACCTAAATTATAAGACTTACAAATCATCACCGATGTGGACTGCATTCATTAAAGGAGAAATCATTGGTCTCTAACATAACTCTCAACATCTCATGAGTGAAACATTCATCATTAGGGTCAGAAGTTGGAGAAGGAGAATCCTCATCCTCATTCTTAATCACACGAAAGCAGCCTCCTTTACGCGATCTAGAACATGAAGAAGTAGAATGATTTGGGTTTCTTAAGATGGATCTTGGCTATAAATCGTTTCTTCTTGGTCTTCAAAATCGAGGGCATTTCTAATTATTCATTTCCGTTCTCAAAATTTTCAGCAATTATCACATCCTTCTTCTTCTTTTTCTTCCTTGTCGTCACCGTCTTTTATTTATCAACGTTATCGACTATGTTGTGTTTATCAATTGAAATCTCCCCATGATTTCCAAGCATTAACTAGATACCGATTCTGAGTTTCAGAACTCAAATATCGATCGAGATTGAGAACGGATTGAGAGGCAGAAAAAAGTTACTTTTATGCTTTGTGCCGTCATATATTTGCATCATGCCAACCACGCCACACAACAATTCTCTTTTGTTATTGTTTGTACTCTTTCATCCACAAGTATTTGAAAATATATCAACTAAAATAAAATCTGATAGCCTATAAATTTCTATAGCATACTAATATGGTACTGATGCTGGTAAAATTTACTTTTAATTTATTTGTTAAAGTTGTTTAAGCGTCTTGTTAATTGGTTGTTATAAACGGTTTTTGTAAATCTAGATTTAAAATTGATCACATATTTAATTTACTATATAATCACACATTCCAATGAGATACTGACACGTTAAACAACTTCTATTTGATTTAATTATAATAAATTAATAGTTAAAAACCTTTATAAGAACCTCTCTACATATCCCATTAGAGATGGTCTAAGAAACTAGTATCTCTCCTTTGGAGATGCCCTAAGTCAACAAAGGCTAAAAAACTAATCAACCGTGATCTCCCACTAGCTTATTGAGTTGTGACTCAAAAAAGAAAGAGAACAAATGATCTTCCTTAATACTACTATAATTTTACAACACTTGTGCATTTGTACTGTATAGTCACTATAAACCTTCAAATTTGAGCGTATCATGCATGCGTATGTAAATTTGATTTCTGTTTAGATGTTTGTAATTTGATTTCTGTATTTTTATCCAGAATTGGAACTTTCCAAGTTGTAGAATAATATATTCAAGTAGGATAAATTGTAGAAAGGAAACAGCAACCCAAAATACATTCCTCAAAACTGAAATAACCTTAATCCAAAATACATTCCTTAATAACCAAATCCACATAGTCTGTGAGTAGTAGCAAGTCTACAGTAATGAAAAGTGAGATTACCTTCAATCAATTGCACGCAAATAGAAACATCTTTTTTCATCCCACAAGCACTCAGCAAATAGTGTACCACTGTGATCCACTATGGTGCATTCGGTAAATGAAAGATTGAAGTCGCCTATCATTTCCAACTGAAGAAGACTCAAGATGTTTCTGTCAATCCCAGGAACATAAAGCACGTTCTTGAGTATCCTGATCCCTTCCTTGATCCTGATCCTCACATCTCCCATTCCTTCAGCCATGGTTGTATTACCATCCTTGAACCTAACTCTTGCTCGATATGGTCTGTCTAAACTTGTGAAATACTTCACATATGGAGTCATATGATTCGTTGTTGAGCTGTAACACATCCACATGTCCTCATCAAATGTCACAAGAGCAGTATCGATTGCTAACATTTGATGCTCGGGTAATGCATCCGCTCTAACTCGTTTTGATGATGACTTTCCTTCGCTTGCTTTGATCTTAACTGCTTCGAATTTCTTCTGTAACTTGGCTTTTTCGTTAGCATCTTTAAGCGAATCCCAAAGACCTTTCGATGAAGTGGTCTCAAGTGTCTTTCTGAAAACCGAATCAGAGAGAGAAGATTGCAATACCTGGAGCGCTTTCATGTCTTTCACCGCGAGATCTCTCCACTCCGAAACTGCTTGTGGCTGAATCTTCGGCGCAATCTCCGGAATCTTTGACGGATCCGGCGGGACTCCATTTTCGACGACATCCCAAAGACCTTTCTCCAGCATAGTAGTTTTCGTGATTGGAGCCCAAATTTCGTAGTTTAGGTCATCGGAAACAGCGTCTTGTAGAGTCGGTTTCTTCTTTGCCGACGTACCTGTGGTTGTTAGGGTTTCTCTCAGATTCAGTATACTATACATTCTCTTGGAGTAAGCGAATGGTTTTCTGCCACTTTCTAGTTTCTAATTTTATCTGTACTAGGTACATGCCCGCACTACACGGTAGGTTTTTTCCAATAAAATAATTTGATTATAATTTTTAACGGTAATAACCATATAGACAAAATTTTGATAAGTTATCCTCGATAGATATGTGCATTTATGTTTGTATATTTCAAGCTGAAGAAATACAAACTCACCCAAAATATATCAAATGAAGCTATAATATTAAAGATAAGAAGAACACAGACAATGAGGATAACTATAATCAATCTACTCCCAAACTCGTCTAGCTTCATCTATATCGGAGTCTCGCTTTTTTTAAGAAATGTCTCGTGAATCTGCCTTTAGATTTTCCCTATTTTTGTGTCCATACCAATACTCTTCACAACAAAAACACAGCTTCCGTTAACAACCATTGTTCCCACAAAAATCATATTCTCTTTTCTTGCAATTCACAATTATCCAAAACTACCGCATTAGCTCATTTCAAAACTGGCATTGGCTCTTTGGTTAATGAGCTTTTTTCAACTCATATCAGCAGGGACTTTGTCTCCTATATTGAACTCCACATCCCCCAAGACAAGCTCTCTAGCAGGCATATTAAGCAATACAATTCCATCTCTTAAGACAAAGAGTTGTATATAACCTGCGAATCTGTCTGCGTCTGACTAAAGTTTCCGTAAGTGCCTCTAGCTACATCTCCTGGACTTGGAGGATTGTCATTCTTGTGAACCCTGACAATCACATCAAACTTTGGTAAGCAAACATGAATTCATATATGAGTAGCATCAAAATCACATCATTATTTTGCTCACACTCATCATTGCACACCATTAATCGAAACCGAAACTAACTTTAGGTATTCAAAACTTAAAGTTGCTCAAACAAATCCCAAATTAAGGAATCAATATACCCACTGTGTTGAAATACGAAAATCATTCATGAACGAACAAAAGTTCAAGAATTTGAATCCAATGTGTTAAGAAATTGTGTAAATTTTAGATAAGAAAACAAAATCAAATAGAGTTTCTCATCACCTAAGCTGAATCAAATGCAGACTCCACAAATTAGAACTGAGTCCAATAAATTTGGAAAAATTTTACAATGGAGTGAAGTTAAGAAGAGACGGAAGTAAATTCAAAAGCACATCTCCTTAGAAGAAAAAAAAGTAAAGAGAATCCAAAAAAATAAGTGAAAAAATTCACTGTCCAATGAAGAAAATTCAAACCTTTAAAAACCCTAATGGAAGCAGATCCAAATATAATTTCACGTGACTTGAAGATGAGTAAAAAGCGATACCCAGATTGGGTCAAAAGAGAAAAGGAGAAAAAAAGAACATTTGGAAGAGAGATCGATGACAAAAGAGAAAAAATAGAGGAAAAATGAAAAGAGAAAAAAAAAAGAGAGATCGATAACAAATTTGGAAGAAGGGTTTTAGAGAGAGAAGGGAGGAAAAATGAGAAGAAAGAGAGAATTAGGGGAGAGAGGAGGAGGTGTTGCCGTGAAAACCTTTCCCCGGTAAAATAAACATCTGGTTGATAAGAGGCTGATGTGGATTAATGTTTTAATTCAATTGGTAGTTTAAATTAAATATAGAAGCTTAAACATGTTGAAGTGTCAATCTCTGGAGAGACAACCTCTCTTTTATATATATATATATATATATATATATATATATAATATGCTAA
>OVBA01005753.1:0-18945 GCA_900406435.1 Lepidium aucheri
TCAATACCTTCCTTCTTTATGTTTAGCATGATCCAAAAATGTGTGTTTGGTTAAACCCTCTCAAAAGTTAAGTGGAAAGTTAAGCTGCCCGCAAAGAACTTAAACTGAGTAAGTGGTAAAGGTGAAGCGGCTTTCACGCCCGTGTATATTCGCTGCTTACTGCATATGCAGGTTATTGGAGCAACTTGGAAGGAAGCATAAACCCGTAGCCTTTCATGTTTGTGTAAACCAACTTTGGAAAAGCCAAAAGGGCACATAAAAAGAAAAAAAGAAAAAAGAAAAAGAAAAGAATGAATGAATAATCGGGCAGCAAACTTTAAACCTCCCTATCCTCTAGATATTTGCCTTTAATCTTATTTCTATCTTATTACAATTGTTGTGCTCTGTTTCATGCCATTTCTCCGTTTTAGTCATTTCCATTATGTTTTAATTTTGTCTTTTAGTGTACTTTGTCCTATTGTATAGTTTGCAAGCTCACCTAAATGTCATAATCTATTATAGTGACAGAATGGTAGGTTGCTTGGACTAGGATATAGTATTAGATAGGTTGTTTACACTCATCTATGAGTATTTGGTTAGACAATCCCATCTACTAGACTATGCTCAATTGATTTGATTCTAGGAGAGACAAAAAGCCTTTTATCACTACTAAGGAGACTCGAGTATGAGTGACATGTGTGATATATTTGGTGGCATAGGTAGTGTCGTGTAAGTGGCACGTGATGGCGCGTGGTGGCAGCGTGTGGCTTGTTTTGAAGGCTCACGTAGAACTTTGATTTGTTTCACTCGGGTCTGTCTAATCGAGTCTATGTGGCCTGGAAATGACGCTAAGGAGACTCAAAAGGGTTTCGAGTGTTAAGAGAAGCTCAAAATATTTTGCGGCTGTAGCTAGACTCGAAACAAAATCGAGTGTAGGGGGACGCTCGAACTAGATTTTGGTCGTTGTTGTGTTGACTCAAAATCGAATCTGTGCGTGATGTGGTCTTTAAATCTGCACTCGCTGAATTTACTTTCTCTATGCCAAACAGATGAAAACGCACCCAAATAAAACTCAGAAGGAGAGATGTCCTCAAAATGAAAGTGTTGTTTATGTGTTTTTGAGTTTGAGTGTTCTGCACGAGAGATATGAAGGTATGTTTTATAAGTAAAGAAGAGTGGAGTAAGGTTCTCGTGAAGGAGCAGTGAAAGAGAGATGTTGGAGTGAAAGGACACAAAGTCGAGTAAAGTGCAGAGGGGGGGGGCAAGATTCCTTCTCGTGACTTTGGGGTGTCCTACACTCGTTTATTAGTATTATTATTTATTTTTATATATTTTTTTCGGAATCTTTGTCAAACCTAGTAGAAATCTAGCGCACCGAACTCCTGAAAGAAAAAAGAAATATCAAAGCAAAATATAGAAAAAGTAAATAGATTATAAATCAAAATTATATTATTTACAAAGATATCATGGGATTGCCTTCCAAGTACGCTTGTTTAAAGTCATTGAGCTTGACTTTCACACTCTTCAGAGGTTGGGTGGTTCGTCGAGAGAAATAGATGTTCGCTCAGTAGTGTTCTCATCAGAAAAATAAGGTTTCACCCTTTGCCCATTCACTGCGAAATTTTTGCCATCCTTGTTGATCAAAATTACAGCTTTATATGGCAGAACTTTCCTAACTCAGAATGAACCAGACCATCTTGACTTGAGCTTCCTATGAAAGAGCTTAAGTCTAGAGTTGAACAAAAGTTACTGATCACCAATTGTGATCCGCTTGGGTGCTATCTTCTTACCATGGAAGGCTTTTGTTATTTTCTTATAAATTTTTAGCACTCATAAGCATCAAGTCGAGCTTCCTTTTACTCGTGTAGATCAATAAGTATCTTCTCTTGCGCAGTCTTGAGATCAATAGTCAGCAACTTCATAGCCCATAGTGCTTTTTACTCTATTTCAACTCGCATGTGGCATGATTTCCCGTACAACATCTGAAAAGGAGTTCTTCCAATTGGCGTTTTGAAAGCTGTTTTGTAAGCCCAAGTGTGTCATTCAACTTGACTGCCCAATCTCGCTTTTGAGAATAAATTTAATATGCTTGTTCGAGACTTCTACCTGTCCACTTGTCTGTGGGTGATAAGGCGAGGCTACCTTATGCTTAACGCCATGCTTCTTCAGCATGTTCTCAAACAGCTTGTTGATGAAGTGAGAACCTCCATTACTGATCATGACTCTTGGAACACTAAATCTGGGGAAAATAACGCTCTTAAACAACTTCAATACAACCTTAGCATCATTAGTGGGACAAGCAAGGGATTCAACACACTTGGAGACCTAATCCACCTCTACCAAAATATAGTTGTTCCCATGTGATGGTGGGTTGAATCCCATGAAATCGATTCTCCAAGAGTCAAACTGATATGATCAGGAACGAGAACCAAACACAAAGGATGATCAAGCAACCGGAGGTCAAAACCGAGCTCAGTCCAAAGAAGTTTCAACAAGCTTTGGAGATTCCAACTGGTCCCATTACAAGATCACGGGCTAAAGAGCTGCAAGAAAGTCTTTGCGAATTGACTCAAAGCCTTTTGGACAAGGAACACCAAGAAGAATTCGTTGGGAATAATACTCATCAAGTCCCACCCGTTTTAAGCCTTTTACAAGTCCATAAGGAACCTTTTAAAAGGTTTTAGAAGCCAGCTTATAAAAGACAGAATTTGGGAGACAAAAAGACAATTTTAGAAACCAGCTCATAAAGACAGATCTCAGGACATTAATTGACATCTTCATGACCAAAGAGTCAATCAAGACGGAAGAGTTATTTTCAGTCAAAGAGGATAAATGCTCTTCATTTACTAAGTAGTCTTCTCTCATTTTCGAGACTATTAATGCTCTAGTTTTCCGCATAGACATTTTATTTTCTGTATAAACCTCTGTAATTCTCTTTTAGAGATCATCCAACTTTTTATCAATATATTTGAGAGTGATTCCTTTTTGTTCTTTGTGAACTTTTCGATCAGTCTTGGTGTGTCATATCCAAGTGATCAAATCCGTTTATCAAGTATTTTCTAGCATATTATGTGGCCATTCCTAGCCATTGGCGTGAAGAGAAGAGTTGAAACAGCAACAACCTACGGTTTAATATACCAAAGGTGGGGGCTGCTCTAATATACATTCCATGGTTCCACCACCTTGCTTGATTGAAGGCGAGTTGAAATAGCAACAATCTTAGGTTTAATATACCTAACGTGGGGATTACTCGAATTCTGCGAAGACCAAGGATTATCTTTACAACTTAAAGTGCCGATTCTTTTGGGGTTTTCGCGTCATTTGGTATCATAGCCAACTTCCAAGTTTGTTTATCTCTCTACCTTAATATCTTCATCTTCTAAACATTTCACCTTCTAATGCTTCATCTACCATCTTTCTTGTGTTCTTTAAAAAAAGGAAAAAAAAAGAAACGAAATTAAAAAAAAAAGAAAACAAAAGAAAAACAAAAGAAAGAAAAACGGAAAAAAAAAGAAAAAGAAAAAGGAAAAATTTCGTCACTTTTATAAGACCTTGTATAAAACCAAAGGAAAATATTGTTTAACACTTGCGGATTAACACTTGTGGATTTTTACTTACTAGGCCACTGAACCTTGGGGAAAGCTTACCAAATAAGGTTTGATTAGTTCTATAAGAACACCCTGAGAATCAAAAGAGAGGAAAAAAGCGTAAGATTATGAGAACATTAGAGAGAAAAGCCAAATAATTGAGTGAAACACTTGAGTGACAAACACTTGAGAGATTGTGAGGCATTTTTCTGTTTAACAAATCTAGTCTTTTGCAGGTTCTAAATTATGTCAAACAACATTAATAACAACCAAGAAGAAGAAAAATCATAAGAAGTTCCAAATATCCAAATGCAAGCGATGTTGGGAGCAATGACACGGTTGTTGAGGATTGAGATGGAGGCAGTCAATAAGCATTTGGATCAAGTCCAAGATGAAGTAACACTGGCAACAACCTCAGCTGCCTAACGCACAAAGAGATCCACTACGAGCTGAAAGACGAGGAGAAGAAGTTGACTACTATGGTCAAAGTGGAAACTCATCAAACTCTAGTCGAAGAAGACCTAAACGTGCTAGGGAAGCAAGCAGTCGGGCTGATGGTAATCTTGGAGGACTTAAAATGAAATTCCACCATTCCAACGAAGAAATGATCTGGATGCTTATCTTGAGTGGGAGAAAAAGGTTGAACTTGTTTTTGATTGTCAAAACTATTCGGAGCTCAAAAAGGTACGAGTTGCAGCCACTGAATTTTATGATAATGCTATTAATTGGTGGGATCAAGTGGTGACAAGAAGGAGAAGAGAGAGAGAAAGACACATTGATACTTAAGAAGATATGAAAGCATTGATGAGGCGATGGTTTGTTCCAAGTCACTACCACCGCGTGCTACATTAAAACTTAGGAGATTGGTGCAAGGGAACCGTAGTGTGGAGGATTATTTCCAAGAGATGGAAATTCTTATGATGAGAGCTAATATTGATGAAGATCGTGAGGCTACCATGGCCAGATTTCTTAGTGGATTGAATCGTGAGATCCAATCGAGTAGAAACGCAACACTATGTGGAGTTGGAGGATATGTTGCATAAAGCTATCTTGGTTGAGCAGCAGCTCAAGAGGAAGGGTAATACTCGGCAAACTTTTGGTTCAAGTTCTAATGCTCAACGTCCTATCTACTCTCATGAAGAGAAAGCTGTTCAGAAACCTAAATTTGAGTCAAAGCCAAATCCTATCCGGCAAGACGTCAAAGGTAAAGCTGAATCCTCATCTACAAGGAACAGTGATGTACAATGTTTTAAATATCATGGCAGGGAACATTATGCAAATGAATGCTCAAACAAGAGGGCTATAATACTTAAAACCAACGGAGAGTATGAAACTGAAGAAGAAGAGGTTTCAGATTCTTCATCTTCTCAAAATGAGCTTGAAGTGTCCGCAGCCAGAGGTGAACTTTTAGTAGCTAGATAGTCGTTAAGAGTGCAAAGCAAAATAGAGGACAATGTGCAACGTGAGAATCTGCTCCACACATGATGTCTTGTTCTTGATAAGGTGTGTAGCCTTATAATTGATGGAGGAAGTTGCACGAATATGGGAAGCATGACCCTTGTGGAAAAATTAGGACTAACTACTTGAAGACATCCAAAACCGTACAAGCTACAAGGGTTGAGTGAGTTTGGGGAACTCAAAGTATCCAAACAAGTTGTGGTTCCATTTAGCATTGGGAAGTATAAAGATGAGGTGTTGTGTGATATTGTTCCAATGGAAGCTGGACATATATTACTTGGGAGACCGTGGCAGTATGATAGAAAGGTTTTACATGATGGTTTCTCCAACAAGCATTCGTTTGGTTATAAAAGGAAGACTATAATACTTGTTCTGATGTCTCCTAATGAGATCTACCAAGATTATTTGCTTCTAAAGCAACAAGAGGAGAGAGTTTTGAGTTATTCAAACATTAAACACTTAAAAGAGAGTGAACTTGAGAGAGAAACACAGAAAATGAGTGAACAGAAAAAGAGTGAGTCAAAGATTGAAACACACAAAGAGAGAAAAGAAAGAAAACACCAAAATTTCTTTGTGAAATCTAGTAAGATAAAGAGAGCTTTGGTTTCACATAACCTATGTACAAAGGGAGGCGTGGGAAGAGTTTTTCACCCGGAGACTTAGTGTGGGTTCCCATGAGAAAGGAGAGATTCCCAGCTCAAAGGAAGTCTAAGTTGATGCCAAGGGCCATTGGACCATTTTGAGTCTTGGAGAAGATCAATGAATACGCCTACCAGATTGACTTGCCAAATGAGTAAAAAAATAGTTCTAGTTTCAACATTTTTGATTTGATTCCTTTTGATCTAGACGATCTAGATTTGAGATCAAATCCTTTTCAAGAGGAAAGGGATGATATGATCATGGACAATGACCAAACATAAAGGACGATCAAGCAATCGTAAGTCAAAATCGAGCTCAGTCCAAAGGAGTTTTAACAAGCATTGGAGATTCCAACCGGTCCCATTACAAGATCATGGGCTGAAGAACTGCAAGAAAGTCTTTGCGGATTGATTCAAAGCCCTTTGAACAAGGAACACCAAGAAAAATTCGTTGGGAATAATACTCATCAAGTCCCACCCGTTTTAAGCCTTTTACAAGGCCATAAAGAGCCTTTTAATAGGTTTTAGAAGTTAGCTTATAAAAGATGGAATTTGGAAAACCAAAAGACAATTTTAGAAGCCAGCTCATAAAGACAATTTTGGGAGACTAAATGAAAACTTCAAGACCAAATAGTCATTCAAGACAGAAGAGTTATTTTTAGTCAAAGAGGATAAATGCTCTTCATTTACTAAGTACTCTTCTCTCATTTTCGAGACTATTAATACTCCACATAGCCATTTTATTTTCTATATAAACCTTTGTAATTCTTTTTCAGAGATCATCCAATTTTTTATCAATATATTTGAGAGTGATTCTCTTTTGTTCCTTGTTAACTTTTTGATCAGTCTTGGTGTGTCATATCCAAGTGATCAAATCGGTTTATCAAGTATTTTCCATCATACTTGTNACCATTATACTTGTGTGGTCGTTCCTTGCTATTGGTGTGAAGAGAAGAGTTGAAACAGCAACAATCTTTGGTTTAATATACCAAAGGTGGGGGCTGCTCCAATCTACATTCCGTGGTTCCACCACCTTGCTTGATTGAAGGCGAGTTGAAATAGCAACAATCTTTGGTTTAATATACCTAAGGTGGGGGTTTCTCGAATTCTTTGAAGATCAAGGATTATCTTTACAACTCGAAGTGCCGATTCTTTTAGGGTTTCCGCATCACAAACACTTCAATCTCAAGAATCAAATTTCGTGGCATTTCATTTCTCTTGCTAATGTTACCCATTCTCTGACACGGATCACATTGGGAGATGAAAGCTTGAGTGTCTTTAAACACAGTAGGCCACCATAATCTTGCTTCTAGAATTTCTGAACTGTCTTCAATGTGGCAAAATGACCACCATACACTAACCCATGCCAATGCTCTAAAACACCCTGAATTTCTTCCTCTGCAATGCACTACCTGAAGAAACCATCATATCCCTTCTTCTAAAGATAAGGTTCATCCTAGAAGTAGTGGTTCACATCTCTAAAGAATTTCTTCTTCTTATAAGAATCCAGACTCTTACCCACTTCATCGACGATAAGGTAGTTACTTAAGTCTGCGTACCATGGTAGCGTAGTTCCAACTAGCTTTCTTTTATGCTGAAGTTGAGTCTCCATAACTTTTAAGGTGGAGTCGTTCACCTGCGACTCAAAGTTGGAGTCTGATTGGAGTTCAGAGACTCGAGTTGTCATTCCTTTTAGCGACATGAGTTGCTCTTCTGGCATGGAGTCATCAATAGGGATCGAGTCTTCTATCATCAATCTTGAAAGATGGTTAGCCACGCCATTCTTTACCCCTGGATTATCCACAATTTCCATGTCAAACACTTGGAGTAGTAGTATTCACCTCAGTAACCTTGGCTTAGCATCCTTCTTTTTCATCAAGTATTTCAAAGCTGCGTGATCTGTATGCACAATAACCTTGGAACCAACGAGATATGATCAGAACTTCTCAAAAGAATAGACTATAACAAGGAGCTCTTTTTAATAGTTGCATACTTGACCTGAGCGTTGTCAAGTGTCCTGCTCGCATAGTAGATCACATTGAGCTTCTTGTCTTTCCTCTGACCCAGCACTGCTCCCACTGCATAATTGCTTGCATCATACATGTTCTCGAACGATAGGGTCCAATCAGGGGTTTGGACTATTGGTACAGACACCAAAGCTTCCTTGATCTTCAAGAAGGCTTCTAGACACTCGGAGGTAAACATGAACTTGACTTCTTTGCACAGGAGGCAAGACAATGGCGTTGCAATCTTCGAAAAATCCTTAATGAATCTCCTATAGAACTCGATGTGGCCTAAGAAACTCTTGACATCCTTTACTGATTTAGGAGGTTGCAGCTGAAGCATAACTTTGATTTTAGCCTTATCAACCTCAATCCCTTTTGCAGATATCTTGTCATCTAAGATGATTCCTTCCCTGACCATGAAATGACACTTCTCCCAATTCAACACCAAGTTTGTTTCTACACACTTGCTAAGTACCCTGCACATGTTTGGCAAACAGGAGGAGAAGGAGAGCCATAGACAGAGAAATCATCCATGAAAACTTCAACCATCTCCTTGATCAGATCCAAAAAACTAGAATTCATGCAGCGTTGAAAAGTCGCAGGTGCATTGCACAAACCAAATGACATTCTTCTATATGAAAATGTTCCATAGGGACAAGTGAAAGTGGTTTTTTCTTGGTCATCAGGGTATATAGAGATTTGAAAGAATCCACTTTACCCATCTAAAAAGTAGTAGTATTTGTGATTAGCTAAGCGTTCTACCAGTTGATCAATGAAAGGAAGTGAGAAATGATCTTTCCTAGATGATGAATTCAACGTCCTATAATCAATGCACATTCTATGACAAGTGATGGTGGTTCTAGTGGAGATTGATTCATTTTTCTCATTCCAAACAACAGTGATTTCTCCATTCTTAGGAACACAATGAATTGGTGAAACCCACTTACTATCAAAAATAGGATATATGACATCATCATCTAGCAACTTAAGAATTTTCTTTTTCACCACTTCCTTCAAATTCAGATTTGACCTCTTTTGAGACTCAATACTTGAATGCGATTCATTTTCAAGGTGAATCCTATGAGTGCAAAGACTAGGTAATATGCCTTTAATATCAGGTAGAGAATAACTTATGGCTCTTCTAAACCATTTCTGTTGAGTCAATAGCATGTTCAATTCATCACCACTCAAAGCATCATTAACAATCACATGATATGTGGAATTGGAGGCCAATAAAGCATACCTTAGCCATGTAGGAAGTGGTTTCAATTCCACTTTAGGATCTTTAAGTTCAGACCAGTCATCATCGACCGTGGAAGTGGTGCTGTCGATTATTTTTAGCTCGAATCTTGTAGTCGAGTCATGCACAAATTCTGTCAAATCTCTGCTAACTACTTTGAACTCCAAACTCGGTTAATTCAAATCCTCAATCACAACTGAACTCTTGACTAGCTTGTGAGCATCTAGAAGTTTTCTATAGCATTCAACTTCCTTACTCAAGTACCCATCGGCAGCTGGTTTAGTCAAGGCGATTTGCAGTTGATCTTCTGCTACCAACTCTTCCAATAGCTCATCAGCTAGAGCATCCATTTCCTGAACTAAGAACACCTTATTTTCAATTGTAGGCTTCTTCATGGCGTCATTGATGTTGAACTTCATTTTAAGGTCTAGACCCAGATTTAACTCGATCGTTCCATTTCGCACATCAATCAACGCTCCAACTATAGCTAAGATTGGTCTTCCAAGAAGTAATGGGTCCTTGGGTTCTTCATCCATGTCCAACACAACAAAGTCAGTTGGTATTTCTACTTCTCCGACCTTCACAAGAACATCCTCTAAAATGCCATGAGGAATTCTCACTAAACTATCTGCTAAAACCAACGATATCATGCAGGTTTTGTAATCAGTAAAGCCTAACCTCTGTGCATCTAAAAGTGGCATGCGACTTATTGATGTGCCAAGGTCGCGTAAGCATTTACTCAACGATAAAGGTCCAAGTGAGCAAGGAACCGTGAAGGTGCCAGGATCACCAAGGTTCTTTGCCAACCTTTCTTTGGATGATGGCGCTGATCTCGTGAGTCAATAGTACCATACCCTCAACTTCTTGAGTCCTCTCCTTAACTGCATTGTTCATGTATTTCTGGTAAGGAGGTATTAGCATAAAAGTATCCAAGATGGGGATCTTCACCTCTATGTCATTCATCTTCTTGTCGAACAGGGATTTATACTTCTTAGTCATATCCTTCTTGAACCTTTGCGGAACAAGCAATTGAGATTTGGACGGTGGTGGGACAATTTTGTGCTTATCATGAGTTGCTAACGGTTTTTGTGCATCAGAGGTTGTGGAATTAGACTCGACTCGGTTTAGTGTGTCAAGATTTAAATCTGGCATGGGTTTTTCCCTAGTAGGTGGTGTGTCACATCTGGTCACTTTTCAAGTGAGACCTCTAGATTAGAGTTTTCGGCTTAATCCTTGTTGAGGCAATCCTCCCCCACGTGAATGTTACTGTCCTCAGTATCTTTAACACTCTCTGCACACATTAGCAGCTCACGTCCACTTCGTAGAGTAATAGCATTGGCATGGTATTCCTTGGAGTTTTGAACTGCTTTCCCAGGGAGTTGTCCAGGTGTCTTAACATGAGATGAGGAGGCTTATTGACTCTCAACGTACTTGAGTCGAGCATTCAATGTCTCAAATTTACAGTTGGGATCATTGTGAGATGCGTCTATTTTTGTGTAGACCTTAGCTAGCTTCATTGTCAACTCATTAGCTGTCTTACTTTGTCCCTTCAGAATCTGTTAAAGCAAATCCATAACCTCCGGACTCTGTTGAGTAACATGCAGAGTCCGTGTTTCATACCCTAGTGGTATGATCGAGGCTGGCTGAAAACTCTGGTGGTATTGTTGTTTTGGTACATATGTTTTTTCTGAACGAGTTGGGGTTTGGGTGGGTAGACCTGATCTTGGGGATTATTAATGTTGGTGTTTTTGTAGGAGAGGTTTGGATGATGCTTATATTTATTGTGTTGTTTGTAACCTCCTCCTTGGTTCTGCACATAACTAACCTCTTCAACCTGATCATCGTCTTCATCCTGAACCAGTTTGTCGTGGCATACTGAGTGCACGTGTGTCTGATGCACCAGGGAATTGGAAACTACAAGAACTAGGAAAGATTAAACCAAATACAAATAAACATAATAAAATCAAAATCAAACTTAAACTAGCAAGGCAATCAAGTAAACAAATGAACAAAACAAGCAATCAACTATCAAAATTAAAAGAAAAATGGCAACAGGATAGACAATCAATTTTGGGCAGGGAAATTGAACAAAGATGCAACAAAGTTCTACTACAAGAGATAAAACAATCCATGTTTGAATATCCCACTCTCATGGCAATGAATTGTACTCTAGACAGTAAACCAAGCTAAACCCTCATTTACCAATTTCAAGATTAGAAAGCATTAAAGAACAGGCGCACTACGACCAGTAATCCCCTAGGCATCATCTCTCGAAGGCCTAGGAGGAAAGCTTTAAAATAGTTCATTCGAAAATTTCATGAAAGACCTCACGGGAAATGAATTTCATAGCATCTATTTTCAAGTGATCCAGTTCAAACTAGCATTATAGACATCTAAATAGAAGGAATTTAACAATCTAAACATCAATGAACAATAACCCAACCCTAGATCTAGCCAAATCCTAAAATCATTCTAGCTAACTACTCACATATAATGAAATCAAAAATTAAGGAAAATGAAAAGATAAACATAAACATAATGAGATAAGATGAGATTAGGGAAAATAGATTCTCAATAATCATCAAAAGAAAATGATCTTCAAATCTCCAATCATTTGTCTCCCAAAATCACTCGAAATGTTCTTAGGAAAAACTGTATAAACTTAGAGTATTTAAATGTAATTTAGTCATCACATATTTATATCCTTAAAGTTAGGATTTTAAAACCCATAAAAAACAAACCGGGTTTACCAGGGAAAACTAGGTCAAACTATAAAAAAATGCCAAGTGTCCAAGTGTTGTTCGTGTGGCTAGGGGTCGAGCATTATGGTCGACCAAGTAGTCGACGTGGGTTACTCCAGGGAGGTGGCATCGAATGTGGCTGTCGGACAATTGGCCGAAACCAGATCGCGTACGGGTTGGACCAGGGAGAAGACATCAGACAAAGCTGGGTTAGACGAATGGTCAACATGGAATCATGTTTCAGGGAGAAGACATCAGACATGCATGGTTGGCAATTTGGTCGATGTGAGATCGCAAAACTTTGGACGTGTCGGATGGAACTTCGGGTATATTGGGTCGACCATGACCATTAACTGTATGGTTGAGATCGCATGCGTTATGGCTGTAGGAGTCGAGCGGGACCATCAACCTTATGCTTAAGGTCACGTGCGTCCGCATGTATCCATCGATCATGGCCATCGGACAAGTGGTCAATCCAAGGCCAAAAATCTCATTTGTCCATTCTTCTTGATCCAATCAAATTCTCTATTTGCATGCTTCATCCTATGAGCTCCAAACCTCCTAGTTAATGACTTCAATTACCTAAAAAGAATTTAAAATATGAGAATATGCAAATGCATGACTTAAGAACTTGTAATGCATGAATTATGCATAAAGTGATCTAAAATGAGACTAAATACAAATTATATGAATGAATGTGATGTAAAATGGTACTGAAAAACATGCTAATAATAAAATATATTAGTAAAGTACCATGATCTCCATTCTTACTTGGTATCGAGATCATCTTGTCTTTTTGGTTTTATTGGCTTGCTTGATGCATATAATTTCCTCTTCCAAAGTTGACAGTAAACTTCGTATCCTTTCTCTGTTCCAGATACCATCGAATGGGTTGAGGAGCTCAGATAGAATGGTCTTTACGTGATCATCATTCGTGAGTCTAAAAGGATGTTTTATCTCCAACGTAGACAGCCATTCGTCCTTCCAAATTGAGGTATCCTCTATATATCTAATGAATTTCCCGCAATGGTTTTTAATCAAATTTCGGCCAATCAAAATTATTTTCCATCCATAAATTTAACTAAACTTCTCTTATTTATATGAATTTAATGTTGAAACTAGATTGATCACTTAGAACCTAATTTGAGATCTTCGTAAGGACCTTAGTGCGTGCTAGGTAAAAATCTGACTATACATAAATGGAGCAATATATGGAAAGACATTCTTAGTGAAATAATATGAAAGTGTATTTTTATTGGTTGACCAAAGTGTCGTGTATATAAATATATATATATATATATATATATATATCCCAGTGATTGAACCAAATATGTAAACCGAATATGTACATTACATTCCTAATACCCCCTTCAAGTAGGTGGTCGGTCTTCACGAACACCTAACTTGAACAGCAATTAATTAAACTTCGAACTTGGTAAAGCCTTTGTTAGGAGATCTGCTACTTGGTTGTTTGTATCAATGTGTTCAGTTTTGTTGAGACCATCTTGCACAGCATCACGAACTTGGTGACTGTCGGCTTCTATATGTATCGTTCTTTCATGGAAGACAGGATTAGCAGCTATGTGAAAGACAGCTTGACTAGCACAGTAGAAAGGCATAAGGTGTGGATGCGTGTATCCAAAAGTGTATAGCAGTTCTCGTAACCACTTGAGCTCTCGCAGAGTGAATGCCATTGCACAATACTCGGCTTCAGCCGAGGAACAAGAAACCGTGTTTTTTTCTTAGTTTTCCAAGAGATTGGGGAGTTACCTAGGTTGATAACAAAGGCTAATAATGACCTTTGAATTCTCGGACAAGCTGCCCAGTCTGTATCATAATAAGCTATTAGTGTGAGATCATTATAGGAGCGAAGCAATATACCACGCGTAGGCGAACCCTTAATGTAGCGGACCACCCTGACTGCAGTATCCCAATGTACAACAAGTGGAGCTTGCATAAATTATGACAAAATGTGCACTGCATAGATCGAATCTGGACGAGAAATTGATAAGTATACTTAGCGGCCAATTATTCTTTGGTATTGCTTTGGATTGTCGTAGGCGGGATTGTAAATCGTGGCCAGCTTATGAATAAGTTCTATAGGTGTGGACACAGACTTTGCTTGAAGAAATTTTGTCTCTATAATTATATCCAAGGTGTATTTTCTTTGAGTAAAATAAATAACATATTTACCTCGAGAAACTTCAATACCAAGAAAGTATTTGACTTTTCCAAGATCTGTCATATGCAATTGGTTGTTAAAAGAGAGTTTGAAGGCGTTGATAGCTTCAGATTATTTCTTGCAACAACAAAATCGTCCACATAGACTAGAACATGGAGAATGGTGTCTCCGTGAGAATACAAAAATAGTGAGTATTCTTGTGTACTCTGTTTGAATCCGAGATCATTTAAAGCTGTGGATAGTTTTGCAAACCAGCACCGAGGTGCTTGTCGAAAACCGTATAATGATTTCCTCTGTCGACACACTTTAGTTGGATCCAATGTTTTAAATCCTGGTGGTAATTTCATGTACACTTTCTTTTCTAGATTACCATGAAGGAAAGCATTGTGTACGTCCATTTGATGTACCTCCCAGTCTTTGGCAGCTGCTACACCTAGTAGATTACGAACCGTAGTAAGCTTGGGAACGGGTGCAAAGGGTTTTTTGAAATTGGTTCCTTTGGTTTGTTTGTTTCCAAGGGTGACAACACACGCTTTGTATCTTTCAAGAGTTCCACTTTAGTTTGTAAACCCATTTACAGCCCGTGAGGTCCGTGAGGTCCCACGTATGATTAGCTTCAAGTGCATCTATCTCATTTTGAATTGCTTGACACCACTCGGTGATGAGGACGACATCTTTGAAATAGCGTGGTTTGTTGCTATTAAGTATTGCTGCCATGAAAGCCATATGTTTGGGTGTAAAACCCAAGTCAGAAAACAAATCTGAGATTGGATACAAAATGTTACCCGAGATAGAGCACAGACTTTGATTGTGGCGTGAGGAAAGATTTCACTCTGCGAAAAAGATGATTCATTCAGATCTCGTTTAGATCATAGACTGCAAAAAGGAAATTCTTTTTGAAATAAAACTCTTCTCACGGTAAACGCGAGGGATGCTTAACTCACAGTTTACTTTGCTTTTTCGTTGAATTTACCTCATTAATAGGCTCGCGATTTGACAAATGCTAGTCATAATAAAGGTTTCAAAGAGACCTCTCCGATTCAACTCGGACCATAGTTTCTAAGGTAGTGGAGGCCTATGGGACAAAAAATATTTAAAAGTGAATTTGAAATTGAAATGGATTTCCGCTCAGAAACAAAATGTTCCAAATGCTTCTGGATCGTAGGGGAAAGAGTGTTGTAACCGAAGTAGACTACCGAACTAGCATGAGAGGAGTGTACGTTTTTAGTAACATAGTCTTTGAGTAGAACTGAGGGCTTGCGTGATCTGTGACCTCTACCCAATTCTGGCTGTGGTTCAGCAGGTGTTGAGGCTGTAATTGGAGACGTATCAGAGGGTGAGTTTATGACAGAATTCATATCAGAAGAAGGTGTTGACGTATTGAGAGAATCAAACTGGTGCAGTTGTGACGAGTGTATTCTCAGTTGGCTAATCAATTTGCATAGGATTTGCAGGAGCAACAAGCGGTATTGGTGCAATAGCAATGCGTGGTACATGACCTTGTAGTGGAAGTCAGTAATCATCATGAATATATGTTGATGATGGTTGTACAGTAGGTGTAGCGATGGCTGTTTGTGTAAAGGGATAGATTTGTTCATGAAAGATGACATCTCTAATAACCAAGAACTTTTCTATTTCCAAGTTATATAACCGCCAGCCTTTCTTGCCATAGGGATAGCCGACGAAGACACATTTCTGACTGCGGGAAGCAAATTTATCCTTGTCTCTAGTTCGGTTATGAGCGTAGCATAGATCGGTGAAATTGCTAAGCATAGAGTAATTTGGTCTTTTACCATACAAGACCTTGTAAGGTGATTTTCCTGAGTGTAGTTTGGTTGGAGTTCGATTTATCAAATGTGTTTCTGTTAATATACATTCTCCCCAGAATTTTAGTGGCAATTGACTCTGAAATGAGCAGGCACGAGTCACATTTAAAATGTGACGATGTTTTCTCTCAACACGACCATTTTTTAGAGGTGTATCAACACATGAGGTTTGGTGATAATTTCCTTGTTCTTGGAAGAATAATGCTAAGAATGTAAACTCTGTACCATTGTTGCTTTGAAAGGAGTTGACTTTCTTTTGGAATTGACGACCACTCATAGCACAAAAATTACGAATGAGTGTAGAGACCTCAGTTTTCAATGTCATAAAACAGTCTAGACACAACGATAGAATTCATCGACTAGTGTGAAGAAGTATACAGACCCAGAGATGGTGAATGTTCGATAGGGACCCCACACGTCTCCATGAATCAATTTAAAACAACAATCTGTTTTATTAATACTCTCTCAAAAAAACTGAGCGTGTTTGTTTCGTACGCAAACAAATGTCACAATCCTTTAACAAAGCAATAGAATCATGAGAGTATTGTAACTCAGGTAATGAAAGCAAAAAATTGGTTGACGGATGTCCGAGGAGGCTGTGCCACAAGGCAACTATAGAAGAATCCGTTGAAACCTTATTTGCACGAGCAGCTGAAACCCCCGTGAAATAGTACACTCCTCCACGTTCTTCACCCGTCCTAATCAAGGTCTTCGTGAAACGGACCTGTAAGAAACATAGCGCATCAGTAAAAATAGCAATGCATTCCGTTTGATGAAGTAGCTTGGGAATTGAGATCAGAGTACAATCAAAGCTTGGAACATATAAGACTTTAGACTGTTCATATGTTTTATCCAATAATAGAGAACCAGTTTTTGTTGCACGTGAAGCAGTTCCATCTGGGAATGTCATGGCGGAAGGATTGATGTCTATGAAATCGTGTAAGAGAGCCAAGTCACCAGTCATGTGGTGAGAGGCTCATGTATCAAGAATGATATCATATATATTTGTGTTACCCGATAGCTTCTCTAGCAAGGTATCTGCCTTTGAGCTTGAAGAAGCTTAATCAGTTGACCAATTAGATCGACCCCTTCATTTGTTTTGGCAGTGTTTGCACAACCTTTACTAGTGCACAACAGTGGACGACCCACATGGGTTTTGTTCTTACCCCATTGTGTTGACCCCCATGTTGGAGGTGCCCTCATTGCGACATGATTCATAGTACCAATCAAGGAATCTATGTAGCTTGAAACATTCAGTGACATCGTGCCCTTGTCGATTGCAGTGTGTACAGTGTAGTGAAGAAAGATCACGCCTTGGAGTGGTGACAACTGTAGCTTGAACAGGTGTTTGGACATTGAAACCAATTGCTTTGGTGCAGATCACTTCTTTGTTGCGAGAAAGATTGAGATTATGTTCTTCACGAATGACACGAGAGTAAACTTGATTGAGTGAGGGGAGTTGATCTTCACCAGTTATCGTGGAACGAATGTTTCTGAAGCGTGGCAAATCAAGGCCAAACAGAAATTGATGCACTTGATCATTTTCTCTCTCTTTTTGAATATCAGCAGCATCACTATAAACGCAGGTACGAGCGGTGCGGTAATTCTGAAGTTCTTCCCATAGTTTGGATAAGCAACCAAAGTATTCAAGGACTGATTTGCCATCTTGTCCGCAAGTTGCAATTTCGTCTTTAAGACACTGCTTATGAACGCCATTACAAACATAGAAACGAGCTTTAAACTATCCCACAAATTTTTGGCGTGAGAGAAGAAAGAAATCGTGAATCAAATTTTTGGATCAATGGAGGTCCTAATTCAACCAATAATCATAGAACTTGTAGCAAGCCATTTTGACAATTCAGTTTCTTAAGTCGGTTTCAGTATGGAGCCGTCGATGAAGCCTAATTTCTGTTTGGCTTGAAGAGAGTTATGCAACTTGGTGGTCCATTCAGAATAATTATCTTTTTGAAGAATTACAGAGGATATTAATGCTCCGAAATAATCAGATGCACTTATAACGTAGGGGGATGGAGTGGTTTTGGTGGCAAGAGCATTTTGAGTGGACATGGTGGTTAAAAAACAGCGATAGTGACTGTACTCAGTGGCGGTGGCGACGAGAAGTAACTAGGTCAGAAGATAATTGCTCTGATACCATAAAATAATGAGAGATTTACTGAAATAGCATTAATTTTATCCGATATGACTAGCGGGGTACACATCTTTTCAATATTACTAGAATGTTTAAAATTATCATAAAAACCCTATAAAACTAAAGATTAACTCTCTAATTAACGAAAATACCATTTTAATTTATTTTAAATCACCATTTAACTTCTTTTTTCACGGTTTTATTTAAAAATTAAAATAACAGAATTTTTTTCTCATAAAACTTAGAAGAGAAAAAACTGTTTATTTTCCATGCTCATAATCTAGTAAAAACCGCATCATATACACAAATTCTCACTGTTCAGGTGACGATTCAGTCTTATGACGCATCTCCATCAGGGTTTCTGGTCGGCTTGCCTTATATCGAACCCTAATTTGACTCTCTCAACTCCAGCGACGGTTCATATTCTGGTAAAAACAAACTATTTGAGCAAATTCCATCTATTCCAGCGCCTCACCTTCAGTCTCCGTCCTTTGCTCCGACGTTTGTCTCCATCGTCGTTCTTCTCTGTTGTTCACCTTGCCTTCTTCCACTTTGCTTCATCTCGCATTGGCTGTTCAACTTATGCTTTGTCGACTTCATATATCACGGTAAGTTCTGTTCTTTCTGTTAATTTCTGGTCATATTAGAGTACTATAGTTTTGGATTTCTCGTCCAATTCGCGTTTTGGATTTTTAACGGTTGTTTGATAATACAAATGATTTGCGGCTGCGTTGCGAAACATTATATGGCTGAGTTATGAAAACACGGCTAAATTGTATGGCTGATTTATGGAATTGTAATGGCTGAGTTATGAAATCACAACTGATTTGTGAAGTTCCATGGCTGAGTTATGAAATCACGGCTGATTTGTGAAGTTCCATGGTTTAATTGTAATTCTACATGGCTGATTTATGCAATTATAATGGCTGAGTTATGACTTAAGTTTGATTTATTTTCGTTGTACAATTATGTTTAGATGTCTACGAAATACCTGCAGCCAATGTACGAAGACAGGAAATCGCCACTACAGAAAAAAACCTTGAATCACAACTATCAGCTGGGTTGTTTTGGAGCAATGAAAAAAATCAATTGGGCCTAATGCGTGGGAAGCGATAAAGAAAACACGAGTTGGTATCATT
>OVBA01005754.1:0-18935 GCA_900406435.1 Lepidium aucheri
TCAATGTTTGAATAAGACATGATTTTACATGGAATTCTAAATCCATTAAAACCTACCCTCCAATAAACCCCTTTAAAAAACACTAAAACTAATATTTCTTCCATTTAGTTTTAGTTGATGTTTTTGAGAAAAAATTGTTTCTTTTAAATTGATGTTTTTAGTATTTTATGCAAAATTTAATGTATTTTTAGTGTTTTTGGTTATTTAAATTATGCAGTTTGATATGAAATTGGTTAAATTATTTCAGAAACTGAGATAAAACAAAATTAATGTTTTCTTAATTAATATATGTGAAAATTTTAAAACATCAAGTATAAAAAAATAGAGATAGTATTTTAATACTAAATCTTTTTATTATGTAATATTTTTTTCTAAACACTTATTATTCTTTCAATTAATTAATTGATATAAGATTAAAATAGGTTAACTAAAATATTTTTAAAATTGAAATATGATTTATAATGTTGTTTGGTTTTAATTTTGTAATTTTATTAGTGATGATTTAAGTGTTTTTAATTGACACAATAGTTGTATCAATTCTTAGTAAATGATGAAAATAGTTGCATCAATTGCTTAAAGTGACAATAAGTATTTGAGTTACTACTTTCAGAATCATTTATATAAGTGATGTAAAGTATAGTTGTATCAATTCAAAACTGATATAAATAAATTAAATATGACATAATATATATAATTTTTTGTAGTGATTTATTTGAAAATTCTAAAACATCAAGTATAAAAGAACATAGGAAGTATTTTAATACTAAATTGTTTTATTATGTAATAATTTTTTCTAAACACTTAGTATTCTTTCAATTAAGTAATTGATATAAGATTAAAATAGGTTAACTAAAATATTTTTAAAATTGAAATATGATTTATGATGTTGTTTGGTTTTAATTCTGTAATTTAATTAGTGATGATTTAAGGAAATAATTTTCTTAAAACAAATTAATTACAATATTAAATAACAGTACAAATTATATATGAATTATTGGGTTTAATATAACTGCTTCTACTAAAAAATGAGAATCTAATTAAACTATTGAGTACGTTTCTTACGTTAACGACACACGTACGGGCTAGTTTCAAAACTAACTCATTTTGGGGATCAAATGCAAAAATAACCCTATTTTTTTCTCTCCAAAATGATATTTTGTGACTCTATATATTTACAATCATGCCATTTTTTTTAAATTCTAAAAAATACTTGAAAAGACATAAACATTTGTGACAAACAACTTATTTACAACAATGTCATCTTCTTCAATATTTCCAACCACCATTAACAACCAAAAATGAGCTCTAAGTGCTCACTTACCTACCATTTTCGGACTCAATAACCTCCAAATGACTAACATAACATCACATTCTTCTACTCTCTCACCAATTTCATCCAAAAAACTCTCTCATTTGCATGCCAAAAATTTTCAAATTCTTAGATCTTCTTATTTTCTAGATTTTTGAATTAAAAACGATAGGATTTTGTTGGTATTAGCTTGACTCAAAGTTCTCAGCAGTAATTGAAGGTAAACACAACCTCAATCTAACTTATTACTATTTTTTGTTTTTTTGCAGAGAGTAGACTCTATTTTAAGTCTATTTTGCTTGTAGACTTAAAATGAAGTCTACAAGTCAACAGATGGACTAGCTTTGCATTTGACCAATGTGTTGTAGACTTAATACTAAGTCTACATTTTTCTCTTTGTTGAGAAAAAAAAAATCTGATGTAGACTTAATTTTAAGTCTACATTATAAAATGTTAGTTTTGCAGTTGACCAATGTGTTGACTATCGAAGTAGACTTAATTTACAGTCTACATCAGAATTCTACACAAAGTTTTTAAAAGTAGACTTCTTTTTAAGTCAACTGAGGTTAATTTTGCCATTGACTAAGTTTGACTTTTTGAGTGAGATATACTCTAGAAGTCTACATTTTGTAGAGTTAATTTAAAGTATACTTTTCAAAATGTAGACTTTACGTTGAGTCTACTAATTAATAGCTTACGTCATTCCACATATGACGTAACTAAATAAAAAGTAGACTTTATTTAAAATATACATTTCTGGGAAATAGACTTCAATTAAAGTCTACAAAATGTAGACTTCCAAAGTAGATTTAACACAGAAAGTCAAACTTAGTCAATTGCAAAACTAACCTCAGTAGACTTAAAAAGAAGTCTACTTTTAAAAAATCAAACTTTGGTCAAATGCAAAACTAACCTTTTTAAATGTAGACTTAAAATAAAGTTTACTTTTGGAAAGTCAAACTTTGGTCAAATGCAAAACTAACCCTATAGTAGACTTTATTTCAAGTCTACTTTTAGTAGACTTTATTTTAAGTCTACTTTTAGTAGACTTTATTTTAAGTCTACTATGACAATTTTAGTAAAACTCAAATTATAGCATATGTATAATGGTTTTTTTTCCATGTGTGTTTACTCATTTACCCGCCTATGTATAAANACTTTCTATGTATAAATTTCACATGTTTATATGTTATATTTATGGTTTACTAAATTTTTGAAATAATTTAGGCATGTAGCTCATTATGAGTAGACTTTAAATTAACTCTACAGTTAGTAGACTTTATATAAAGTCTACAACTACGATTTTGAAATGATCTTGTTAATGTGGGTTATATTTGTGTTTGTTATACATGAGAGGATTTAGTTACCTGCTATTTGTGGTGAATGGGTGATGAAAATGGATTGTTGGCATTTTGATGTGGATTATAACAAAGGTGAGAGAATGTTCTTCTTACATGATGATTATACTCATGACGAACTTGTTTAAATGGTTCGAAATGATTATGATCTAGAGACAACCGAGTTTGTTGGGCTGACTTATTCTCTACCAAACTCAATGCTACAACAAATGCCTTCAGATACTCCGCCTATGCACATAACAAATGACAGAGAAGTTCATGGTTTGGTTGAGCTTAGTAAATCATATGTCGTACGCCTATGCGTTACATGTCAATTTGAGGAAGATGGTATTGACGATTACGTTAAAGAAAAAGACATTGTTGTTGATACAGATGGAGAATGTGATGAAGATGGTTTTGACGATTGCGTTAAAGAAGAAATAGCGAAGCATACAAATGAGGTGGAAGCAGAAGCTGAAGTTTATGTTGATGGTGGTGATTATAGTAAATATGGGAAAGTGGAACATGAGGACGAAGATGATGCAATTTATAATACTGATGGTGTCAACGAGGGATGCATTTGTCGAGGAAGAGGTAGAAATGATATATATGTCAATAAGAGTTTTGAAAGCAAGGATGAGTTGGTTTTAGAACTACGAATGATGAGTGTATTTTCGAAATTATCTATGAAAGTATACAAGTCAAACAAAACTTTATTTGTGGCTAAGTGTGGTGTTGGTGGATGTGGATAGATGAACCAAATAGATTTTGGGTGACAAAGTATGTGAAAGTTCATACATGCTCGAGGGTAGAACGATTGGCCCACTTTAGATTCTCTTCTCCAAAGTATATTGCAAGGTTGTTTGTACCTAGTTTTGGTACAATCCATGGGATTACACTGAAACATATCAAAGAATCAATGAGAACGATGTTTGGACTGAAGTTGGATTACACTGCATCTTATAGAACATTAATATGTGCACAGAAAATGGTGCGAGGGTCACCAAATGATGGATATGGTATGTTGTCTTCTTATTTGCATCTTCTGCAAAAAACAAATCCAGGAACAATCGCTAGCCTTGAACTTGATGAATATAATATATTTAAATATCTACTTATATCATTTGGAGCCTCTATAGCTGGATTCCAATTTCTTAGACGAGTTATTGTAGTTGATGGGTGTCATCTCACTGGGAAGTATGAGGGTGTTTTGCTTGTGGCATGTGCACAAGGCGCTAACTTTCAGATATTTTCTTTGACATTTGGAATTGTGGACCCTGAAAATGATGCTTCATGGGAGTGGTTTTTTTCCAAACTAAGTGGTTGTTTTTCTGATCAGTATCCGTTGGCGATAGTTTCTGACAAGCACACATCTATAAAAAATGCGTGCAACAAGGTTCTTCCGTGGGAAAATCAAGGGATATTTTATTATCATCTCTAGAACAACATAGTGACTAAATCTAAAGGTAAACACCTCTTGTATTTGGGAAAAGGTGCAGCATATGCTTATACACTTCATGATTATACTCACCATATGGACAAGTTACACCATATCAATCTGGCACTTGCATCATATTTAGAAGACATAGATCCGACTTTGTGGTATTGAGTACATTTTCCAGGGCACAGATACACCATATAGACTAGCAATATCGCAAAATCTTTAAGTTCTGCATTCAAGCTTGCAAAATGATTTCCAATAACATCTTTTCGAGTTCATATGCGAGAAGCTTGAAATATGGTTTTACAAATGACGTGAATATACAATGAGTCTCAAAACACACTTTAGCCGTGGAGTTGAATATCTATTAGCTGTACGTGGGCATTACGCAGGGACAATGGTGGTGGATCGTATAGATACATGACGGTTCTATGTGAAGGGAGGTCCACAAAATTGTTTTGTTACCTTCATTAACTTACATGCGAGTGTGGTGTGTTTGCTATTGAACAAAGACCTTGTTCACATGTTATTGCTTCTGCAAAAGAGGCTAATTTGGATTTGTCTACGCTTGTATCCCTTTACTATACAAATGACTATATGTATAGTACATACTCAGACAAGATCTTACCAAAAAATGACTATGATCAAGCTCCAAAACAAGAGGAAACATGTTAGCCTCCATGAGTGAAAATACTTCCTAGAAGAAAGAAGAAATCTAGGTGGCAATGTTTGCTTGAAATTGCTAGGACGACGAAAAACAAAGCAAGGAAAATCATAAGCAATATAGTTGTTCGAAATGCAAACAACCGAGACACACTCGTGTAGATTGTGTAAGCTCTAATTCATTTGTCAGTGAATTTGGGATCCCATCTTTTTATTCATTCCTTAATATGTTTTATTTACCATTACCACATGTCTGATCTGGAATTACAAGCATTCAAAGACAGCTACTTAAAGCTACAGATGAAGTCTACATCAGAGGCAATTTAATTTCGTAAAATTCAGAATAATTTGTGTTAAATTACTATGTTTTAATTATGGTTTTATTTATACTATATATGTATTATTTCTAAAGTATTAATGCTGAGAGTTCGATTTATGAAAAATGTAGATTTAATCCCAATTTTTTTTGTTTGTTAAATATGCATAACAAGTCTACATATTAAATCAAAACATGAAGTCTACATATTAAATCTTCAAAAGAAGTTACATGTAGTAAATATCTATGCAACATATTAAATCTGCAAAAGAAGTCTACATCTTAAATATGTAGATGAAGTCTACAAAGTAGAGGTAATTTTGTTTGTTAAATATGCATAACAAGTCTACATATTAAGTCAAAATATTAAATCTACATATTAAATCTTCAAAAGAAGTCTACATCTTAAATACCAAGTCAACATATTACATCCGCAAAAGAAGTCTACATGTAGTAAATATTAAGTCTACAAGAAGTCCAATACCCAAAATACATAACCTATCACATACAAGAGAAGCTTTTGATAGGTTACCAAAATATAGCCTATTAGACCATCCAAAAAATATAGTTTCTCTTGCAACTACCTAAAAACAAGGTTGCAAGAATCAAAGAAAATAATACATATAAAATTTTGGACTTCAACACTACCTCTGGTTGTATAGGTCCAAACCTTTATATCCTCGCTTCTCGGTTCCCCTAAGGCTAGTCTAGTGATATATATTTGTCGATAACTTTTCTCTGATCTACTTGACGTTGGAATCACATAGTCCTGGGGAGAATGGCACACCAAGAGCTTGACACTCTATGTACTTTAGACAGTACAAACCAAAGTCACCACTATTCACGTTTTGGGGAATTTTAGAAGGAGGCAATCGCTCGTGTGTGAACTTTGTAAGTGGATACTTGTATCTATCTTCACGTGGCACCAATTCATGAAGTATACGAGCCATAAGCACAACGATAGGCTCAACTGCATCTACCATTTGTGCTGCAGGTGTGTGTTGCACTCCACTATCCCAAATAGTTATGTGTCTATTCGGAATTAAGATGAACAAAGTAACCCAATGAACTGCATAAAATATAGAATTTAAATCATCATCATATTAGTATGTAAGCAAAAAAGAACCATCTAGGCAATCTCACCTTGTGTGATATTCAAAGGGACGCATATATCATCCACTTCCAGCCCCTATTGTTTATCAGATCTGATGGCTCTGCTCCTAAGAAGTAATCATATGCCTCAGCAGGCAGGGCATATGTTTGCAAAAATTCTGGGTATTTGTTAACCCATAGCATGCTGAGCGTAGAGTCAAGAAAACAAGACGATCTGACCTAAACCATTCTGGATGCTTTGCATATCGACCCCTCAAAAGATTAATCCCTGCATCCAAGTGCTACAAGAGACAATCACAAAGTTAAATATATACTAAGTTTGCAACACTAAGTCTGTGCATTAACTCTGCAAATTAAGTATGCAAAACAATTTAGTATACCACATCATGTAACCATTCTTGTGGTTGCCGCAGAATTAAAAACCAACTAAGAGAAGACTTAGGATTTCTTTTCTTCTTCTTGTATTCTCTACACCATATAAACCAATTAAGTCACTTGTGGTAACAATTAAGTCTACATGGAGTAACAATTAAGTCTACATGTATTAAAATAGAACAACTTACGGATCAAGTTTCAGCCACTCATCTAATGCTTCAAGCTTCTTACTATCAACCACTTGGAAAGGATCATATCCATGCCCTTTTGTTCTACGAATGATCTATTTGGCAGTGCTATTACCTTGGAAAGGAATGAGTTGTGTAGGAGTAAGCTTCCTTACTCGTTTAGTCTTTTCTTGAACCAACGACTGTGCTATTCTTTTTTCTGATCCTGCTTGTCTCCTTGTATTTTATCAAAGTCGATATCAGCCGGTTTTTTGTCAATAAAGACAACACTTGATTGTAAAGTCTATAAAGAACACTCTCACTAAGAACACCATTCTGCAAAGTCTATAATTCACAAAACGAAAACCCAAGTTTTATACAACCACTACAAGTATCAACACAGTCTGAAACAAATAACCAAACAAACCACCAAACAAAGTCTAAAACAAACAACCAAACAAAGTAACAAAGCTGCTTATTTTGTGCATTTCTTTTTGTTTGCACCTACTGTTTTTCTCCTTTTAGAGGGATCAGAACTAACCCCTGCATCGACTGGAACTGAATTGCTCTGTGTATTCTGCTCAGGTAATGCATTTTCTTTACTCGACTTGATCTGCTCGTTAAAAAATGCTTAAGCTCTTCTAGTGCAGTCTCAACAGCAGACATCCGATCAGCCAACACAGTCATGCTTTCTGTCATTGTAGCTTCTCCTTGGTGAATAGTATCCATCAGCTTTGATGTCATATTATTACAACACAGTTCTAGATGTTCCTTCAATGCATCAAGAGAATTGGCTTCAGTCTTAAAAATAGCAGAAGTCGACACAGATGGTGATGCTCCCTTATACTTCTTTCTACCAACTATCTCCACCGATAGTTCCAGACTTCTCTTTTTTCCTCCACCTGTGCTGGTGGCGGAGATTCCAAATTCATTACACCTTCAATCTTCTAATGTGATCCTTCCATGTCCACGAACTGCTGTTATTGAGCTTTTGAAACATAGCCTTTATTATGTTGTCAACTTTGACATCTTGAATATCATCATCCCAAACTGGAAACATCTCCTCATATCCCAAGTAGGTGTTTACTTTTACCTACAATAAAAAAAGAAAGAAAGTAGAAGGCTATTTAACTATGTCAAAAGTCAAAGCAGATTATAACTATGTCGAAATTTAAAGCAGAATAACTAAGAAAAAATTGGAACATGCTTCAATATGTTTTCCTTGATATTCTTGCAAAGTTTACTCCCTTTAAAACCAAGCATGTGTGGAGTTGGATCACCTGATAAAGGTTCACCATACTTGGATCCAAAGATAGATTTGAAGAATTTGGGCAAACCCTTCAAGTGTATTTCCCTTGAACACACTATTTAACTTAATGTTATCCTTCAGATTTTTGAAACAAACCCTTCCGCATAGGTAGTTCTCAAACTCACCAAGATTCATAACCATACTAGCAAAACAGAATGAAATGTTTGTTGATGACCTCACTCCTTCAATATAGGACGCGTACATGCACAAATAACCTAGCCTTATCCGGTTTTCTCGATAACATGTCCCACGCGACGAACATGCTTTTACCAAATCTGCAGGAGTTGGTCCAATTCTCAAGGGAACTCTAAGCAGTTCCCAAAATGCTATCATCTCATCAGTCTCTTCAGTTTCTAGAGGCCTATCAACATGCTATACATACTTACACTCCAAGTCAGTGATATGTTTGAACTCATTTAAAGAGAACCTGATTGGTTGTGCCCCAATGAGACACCACAACTCATACTTTTTCTTGCACTCGAACTGTAGAGTGTGCAGACAATAGACAATTCTTGATGCCAATCGAACTTCAGTTCATGGAATTTCAGGAACACACCAACTTTAGAATTGCGTAATTTATTCCATTCATCTTTGCTTAATGCATTTTCTAATGCATTCATCAGCTTGGTATTCCCACCGTAATAGTTAATACTTATTGCCGGCGGTTCTGCTTCTGAATCTTTTGTGAACCATCGTAATGGAAACTCTGGAATATCCATATCATGTAAAAAGAAATAAGAAAACATACAAATAAATAAAGTGTAAATTGAAACTCAACACATAAAGTCTACATAACACATATACAGAATAAGTCTACATTACAACTCTACACATAAAGTCTACAAAACACATCTACATAATATATCTACATTACAACTCTACATAAAACGTCTACGTAAGAAATCTACAGCTTAAGCCTACACTACAACTCTACACACAAAGTCTACTTACCAAATCTACACATTAAGACTACATTAAAACTCAACATAAAAAGTCTATGTAACAATCTACAGATTAAACCTACACTAAAACTCTACACAAAAAGTCTATTTAACAAATCTACACTACATTAAAACTCTACACATCTGCAAATATCAATAATCAATTTTTATCAATAGAAAACTAAAAAAATGAAAAATTTTATCGAACAAATCTGCAATTTTTATCGTACAAATCTGCAATTTTTATCGAACAAATTTGCAATTTTTATCGAGCAAATCTACAATTTTAACCAAAAAAATCAACTAATTACCCAAAAAAGAAGTAGATCAAAGTATAACCGCCAAACAAAAGAGATAGCAAAGATCCGGAGACCAAAAGAAAGCCGATCACTGTGAAATAGCGGAGATCAGGTGAGAGAGGAGAACCGCCGATTTCCTTACAAAAAATTGAAAGAATCGTTAGAGAAAGAGAGAGGGAGAGAGAGAGAGAGAGAGAAAGAGAGAGAAAGCATGAGGAGAGGGAGAGAGAAAGGAAGGGGAAGAGGTAGCATCACCAGCGGTTGCAGAGGAGAAGAGGTCTTGACGTCCGGCGAATAGAGGAGAGGAGAGGAGGTCTCGACCGGCAAACTACAAATCAAAGAAGAGAGAAGGGAAAGATAAAGAAGAAGAGAGGAGAGATGTGTAAATGGAGATAACAAAGAAGAAAGAAGTACCAGTGGAGATAACAAAGAAGAAGAAGGGAGTACTATGTGACGACGGTGTGCAAGTCCAGCGGCGAAACACTGCCAACGTTGGTCGGAGATGCGTTGGCGGTAGATAGGAAGAGGTAGAGAGAGAATAGGCTGTAAAAAAGATGGAGGCTATTAGAGCATCTCCAACTCCAGGTTCTTAGAGAGTTCTTATCATTTAATGTGATTTAAATAAATGTTAAATGGCCAATTATCTCTAGAATTGTTTCTTATTTTAGAAACTTAAAAAACTGTAAGAGACTCCTACGTGTTAGTGGCTCATAGGACATATGGTTTAATCTGAAAAAGAAAGAAAAAAAACACAGAGAAGGGATCTCATCCCAATTTTATTTATGCGAAAACTTTTTCTTTCTTCCTTCTCTCATGTGGCGATCACGAAGGCGACATATATGAAATCGAAGGCGAGACCCCTTTGATAAGCCTAAGCTCACCACTAAGAATACGAAGAAGGGGATAGAGAGAGATAGAAGGAGATAAGAGAAGATAATATTGATTAATCTGAATGATGCATAATGTTTTAGGGTTTGGGAATTAAATACCCAGAGACCACTTTACATCTTAGCCAAAACGGCAACGTGATACTGAACATAAATACTATTGGAGATTATTGAACCTTTTTATTTAGTTAGAGTCTCTACTACTGAATCTTCATACTTCCTCTTAGCGACTTTCATTTGTCTATTCCCTGCTTAAACCACCATCTGCAACTCCTCTTTTTGATCTCTGTTTCCTTGTCATGAATGCTAATGGAACAGCCAACCTATCAATACCTCCCCAAATAGAAGTCACCTTGTCCTCAAGGTGGAAATTTGGGTACTTTTGCATTATCTCACTTGCTGGCTCCCAAGTATTCTCAAACTCTGGTAACCCTTTCCACTCAATGCGTACCTCGGCCCCTCTTTTTTTCCTTTTGACCTCCTAACTTCCAATACCGATTCTTGTTCGGTTACCTATTCTATATCATGAGATAAGATCTGCGGAAGTGGCTGAGGCACTTTCTCAACTGGGACTGCTTTCTTTAGTTGGGATATGTGAAAAACTGGGTGAGTGGAGCTGTGTGGTGGTAGATCTAAACGGTAAGCCACACTGCCTATGCGTTTCTCCACCTTATACGGCCCAAAGTGTCTAGGAGCCAGTTTTTCATTACACCTTCGAGCTGCTGTTTTCTATCAGTAAGGTCTCAGTTTCAAATATACCGCATCCCCTACACTGAACTCAAGTTCTCTTTAATGCTTACTAGATGCGTCTGTCATTCGTTTCTGTGCATCGTTTATATTGGCCCTTAATTCATCCTATAATCCATCTCTTTGCTACAGTATTTCCTCGACCTGACCGTTGGCAGTTGGGTGATCTCCATATCTCAAAATTCCGTGTGCATCTCTACCATATACAGCTCTGAATGGTGTTGTTCTAATTGCTGAGTGGTACGAGGTATTGTATGAGTACTCTGCCCACGCTATCCATTCCATCCATGTTCGAGGTTTGTCACCTACAAAGCACCTGAGGTTTCAAAACGGTTTAGGACTTCTGTCTGGCCATCTGTTTGTGGATGGTAAGCTGTGCTTTTGTGCAGTTTGGTTCCTTGTGCTTTGAATAATTCTGTGCAGAAGTTACTCATAAAGACCTTGTCCCTGTTAGACACTTTACTTTCCGGAAACCCATGTAAACGTACAATTTCCTGCAAAAATACAGCAGCCGCAATACTAGCAGTGAAAGGATACTTCAAAGGCAGAAAGTGTCTACTTATGTTGGACCAGATTTGCAATGGTATTGGTAGGGGAGAGAGTAATCCCGCTGGTGTTAATGTGGAATATTTGCTCGTCTGACAAATCGCACACTGCTCAATGAACTTACCAATATCCTTCTTCATTCCCTTCCAATAAACCTCTTCAGCCATTCGCTTGTATGTTTTTAATACTCCTTCGTGACCCCCCATTGGACTGCCATGAAACTGTTTCAACAACCCAACTATCAAATTCGACCCTTGTGGAATTACCACTGTATCTTCTTTATACAAGACTCCATTAGTCATCCTAAACCCAGCAGTTTTCAACCCTCCTTCTTGCAACTGTTCAATAAGCTTCTTGCAGTCCAAATCATTCGCCACTTGCCTTTTTACTTCCTCTATATCTAGGGAGTTAGGTGCTATCAGTTAAAGCTGGTTTAAGGCTTCGAAATCCTGTCTAGATAAGGCATCTGCAACTCTGTTTTCAGATCCTGGCTTATATTCAATAGCATATGTCAGTTCCCCTAGACGAGCTTCCCATTTCTGTTGTTCTCCTACCAGATTTTTCTGATCTAGAAGGTCTCTTAAGCTTTTCTGATCTGTGCGGATGATAAAATTCCTGCCCATTATGTAATGTTTCCATATATTGACTACAAAGACTATTGCCAATAACTCCCTTTCATATACAGACTTGGCTCGACCTCTGTTAGAAAAAACTTGGCTAATAAAAGCCAAGGGTCGGTTTTCCTGTGATAGAACAGCTCCTACTCCTGCTCCAGAGGCATCTGTTTCTATGACAAATTCTTTATCAAAATCTGGGAGGCTAAGTGTTGGCAAGTTAGCTACAACTTATTTTAGTTCCTGAAGCACCTTGCTAGCTTCTTCATTCCAGGAGAATGCATTCTTTTTCAGCTGTTGGGTAAGTGGTCTTGCAATTTTCCCATTGTAATATCCACGTTTGGCCAACCCAAGAACACACTAGGTGCGGTACGTGGATGCGGTACGTACAGGCAAACCGAACATGGCCATTTGGTGCGTTCTGGCCAAGGAATGGTATTGGAAGCCTAAAGAATGATTAAAATCAGACAAAACCATGAAAAATAAGCTAAAGATGGAATTTAGGACAATAACCTAGGATTTGGACAGAACCTAGTAGTTCGGACAGCATGGTCCGGATCAGACCCCATGGTTATTCAGACATGATTGGTCCAAGTTCGGACATGAACCTAGGAGGTTCGGACATGTTTTGTCTAGTTCTGGACAAGGTTTAAGGTTTAAGACAAATTTGATCTATGTTTGGACAAGTCTGGTCCGTGTTAGGATAAGAGGTATCCACGTTCGAACAAGGGTTCTCGTTCGGACAAGAGTTAGGTATGTGTCCGAACGGGTGGCTTAAAAGTAAAATCACCAGAATTGATGTGTTCTGGACCTTCAATTAGTTTGAATGGGTTTAGGGTCCAACTAAAGGAATTAGGGTTAGGGATTAGGTTACCCTAAGGGTTATAAATAGGATCCTTAATCCATCCTAAAAAGGGAATCCGTACAAGTTTACCTAAAAATAAGAAAGAGAGAACTTGAAGGAGGCTGAGAGAGATCGATCTAGTTGAGGCAAGGAAAGAGGTCGAATTGAGTTGAAGGTTTTGCTAGTATTGGCAATTCAAAGCCCATAGAGCAAAAAGGNAAAAGAATCTAAGGCAAAGGTGAGTTCGTGATCGTGGGGATTTGACCTAGAATTTGTGATTGGTAATAGGTTAAGTGGAATCTTAGAATAGTTAGATTGAATTATTGATTATGAATAGAAGGACCATGTGGGTCGATATTGTGATTGAGAACCATGTGGTTCGTGACTTGTGACTTGCGAACCTTAGTGTTCGGATCTGTGACCTGTGAACCGTGTGGTTCAATACCTGTGGCTTGTAAACTGTGTGAGTTCATGACCGTGAGGTTGACCTAGACCCGTGTTTGGTAATAGGTTGAATGAAACCCTAGAATGGTTAGGTTGAATGATTGATTGTGAATGGAAGGACCATGTGGGTCGAAATTGTGATTGAGAACCGTGTGGTTCATGACCTGTGAATTGCGAACATAGTGTTCGAACCTGTGACTTGTGAACCTTAGGGTTCAAACCTGAATTTGTGATATGATGTGATTATTGTTCTTGACTCAAAGGTTACTTTGGCTGATCTGGATGTACCCCGAGTAGTTAAACTAATCATTGAGCAAACCTTAAAATCGTGATTGTTCTCTCGTTTTGCTTGATTTGTTATTGAATGTGTGTTCTGGTTATAACCTAGTGTGACGGGATGACCAAACCACTAAGCAATTCTTTTGCTTATACAATCTGCGTGATTGTAGGTAATGCTCCAACTAATGATCGAGAAAGTGGCTAATAGGAGCGAGACCAAGGTGAGACGGAGAGGAGGTGGATCTAGAGTTGGGATTTGGGAGTCCTTTTATGTTATTTAAGATTGAACTTGATGCTAGTACCGTTTTAAATGAGTTATGTTATCACTTGATGTTTTTGGAACCTTGAACTTAAATATGAATAAGAATGGAACCGACTTTTATGAATTGCTTGGACTTGTCACATCTTTATAATCAAAATTTTGACTTAGTGAATAATGGAACATGAATTGGATAAGTGTATGGTCTGCCTAAGGCCATACTAGAATGCGTTGGAACGCGGGTTTAATGAGTTGGGGTGTTACACTCATAATCTTTAACAAATCTCCTGTAATAACCAGTCACCCCCAAAAATCACCTTAGAGTTGTTGCTCCTTTCAGTTCAGGTCATCTTGTCATTGATTCTACCTTAGAAGCATTTGCAGAAACTCCATCCTTCGATATCTCATGACCCAGATATGCTATCTTTTTCTGGCCAAAGGAACACTTCTTTGCATTTGCATAGAACTTGTGTTTCCTCATCATGTTCAATACTGCCTCCAAATGCTTAATATGTTGTTTCATGGTTAGGCTGTATACTAGAATGTCATCGAAAAAGACTACCACAAAACTTTTGAGATACGGTCTGAATACGTCATTCATCATACTTTGAAACATAGTTGGCGCATTTGTGAGGCCAAAAGGCATAACGAGGAATTTGTAGTGGCCCTCGTGTGTCTTAAAGGCCGTCTTTGGAACATCCTTTGATCGTACCCTGATTTGGTGATATCCCGACTTCAGATCAAGTTTTGAGAATATACAAACGCCTTTAAGCTCATCCAACAATTCTTCTATCATTGGAATAAGATATCGGTCAGGTACTGTGGCTTTTTTTACTGCTCTGTAATCGACGCAGAACCTTCAGCCCCCATTTTCTTTTTGACCAACAAAACCAGACTCAAAATGGGCTTATACTCGACTGTATTATCCCTGCACTCAACATCGCAGCCACCAGCTGCTCAATCTCATTCTTCTGTTTAAATGATTACCTTTATGGTTTGCAGTTAATTGGTGAGGTTCCTTCCTTAAGAAAAATCGCGTGTTCTCGAAAACGTGAAAGAGATAGTCCTTTTGGCGTTTTGAAAATGTCTTTGAAGGCATTCAACAAGCTTCCAACTTCCTCTGCTGGTAACTGTTTCTGCAGTTCAGTACTATTCTCAAACAACGTTGACAGCTCCACCAAACAAGCAATCTCATCATCCTTAATGCTTTTCTTAAGTGACTTAAGTGAGACTTGTCGCTTTTGTAGGGAAGGTTCTCCATTGAATGTTACCCACTTCCCATTCATCTGGAACTTAAGCCTATGAAGTCCCCAATTGCATCTCGTTTCTCCAAGAGAAGCCAGCCATGTATAACCGAGTATTAAATCAGTGCTTCCCAGTACAAACAGCAAGTATTCCTCTGATAGTTTAACTCCCTGAACCAGCATATCAAACTTGCACTTACCTTGTCCTTTCACATACTGACATGTCCCAACTCTTACTTTAAATTTTGGGGTTGTATCTACCACTAAACTCAGCTTCTATTGCAGAGGGGTTGTTACAAAATTGCAGGTTGCTCCAGAGTCAATTAACACGATCACCTCAACACCGTGAATAACTCTTCTCACTCGCATTGACCTGTCTGTTGTAAAACCAGCCAGAGAAAACAAACAGAGATCTTCTTCCTGCTCAATTTCCTCTTCTACGAATTCAAAGTTGGGTCTTTGTTTATCCGTGCTGTTCTCTGCTATTTCATTTTCAGCTAACTCCAAAGCTCTCAACTTCTGTGTAGTTAAACACTTGTGCCCCATAAAGAATCGTTCTCCATAGTATCGCCATGGATTGTTTATTTTCTTGACTTCAATGAGCCCTGCGGAGCTCTTTGCGTCTTTGTTACTCTCATAGCCTTTGTGATCATTAATCTCTCCACCACCACTTCTATTATACTGATTGATACTTTTGCCACTCGAGAAACGATTATTGCGCTTTGAAATGTAGCTTTGTTCATCAGCCAATGCCTCTACCATCAATGCCATTTCCACTAAATCCTCCATTCCTTTTGGTTTACTTATTACCACCTTCTCTTTCGGACTGTGTTTCATTCCGCTCAAAAACAACGACTCCAACAAATCCATGGGAATGTGTGGAGCTTCCCCTGACAATTCTTCGAACTTCTCCAAATAATCAGTCATTGATCCATACTATTTCAGCTTAATTAACTGATCCATAACATCATACCCTTTCTTTCCATTGAATCTCTTCCTAAATCTGTTTGTAAAATCCTTCCAATCAACATAATCCGTTCTGTCATGTGTGTTCTTGGACCAAGTCGCAGCACTTCCTGTAAGACACGGCAAAGCCTCATCGAGCTTGTCTTCTTCTGGAGTCTGATTGTGGATGAAGCATTTCTCAACTCTGTAAATCCAATCTTCCGGATTCTGACCTTCATACAGCGGAAGATCTCTGGTTTTCTTAATAGGACCTGATTTCCTTTCACTCTCTCCTTTTTGTGTGCTACCAGAAAAATCGAAGGGTTTAATCGCTGGAGTTGGCAATAGCCCATCATCTTTGCAGATTGGAGATGGTAAAGTAAGTTCTGGTATCTCCTTACCTTTTCAATTTCGCCATCGGGGATTTGTTTCTGCTTGGAGGTGGTGTTTCTTCTACAAACAAAGCTTTGTTTGTCTTTTGCATCTGAACCATTGATAGCAAGATTTTTGACCTAAGAAATCAAATCATCTAAGCATATAGTAAGTAATGGGAATTGTCGAACAAATACTCAGAAGTTGTTTGTAATCAGCTTATCTACTACTAGTTCCTAGTCTAGGCAACCTATCAATCTGTCACAACGATAGGCTATGTTATCTAATGAGCTTGCAATCTAGATAATAAGACAAAATAGACTAGAAGATAAAATAAAAACAGAAACAAAGAATTCAAAACAGTAAAAAGCTTGAAAAACAGAGCACACAATTGCAATAGATGGAAACTAAGATTAAAAGCATAGATCTAAAGGATAGGGAGGATTTGATCGACGGTAAACTCGCCGATCCGACCTCGCCGAGCTAAATAGAGCGATCCCTAGACCCGGATAAGCCTAGATCAATCCATTCTCATGGTGAAGATCCTAACTACTCCGATTGATCCATTGCGGCGCTAGCCACGATCATAGCAAATCAGAAGCTTAAAGTTCAGCCCAATACATCTAATAGCCGACCCACAATACTAGATCTCTCCTCGGTGGATTAAACCATCACTCACATGGCATTTGGTCTCCGATTCCTTTGGTGCTAGCCTTAGGTCACGGCCCAAACCAGATCTCTCCTGATCAGGGAGAGATCAGCCTTATGCTTAGCTATGTGAGAAGAGATCAGAGATAGATCATGTTTGCACGGCAAGGGAATCAGTTGATTCACCTCCGATCTCCCTATCCTCGAGATCCACAAGGATCTACTCATGTCTTATGGCTTGAGAGTGGAAGATCAAAGGAAATCTCATTTGCATAAACATAAAGAACAATAAAGTAAAGAGCAGAAAGTAAAGATGAAGATCAATCTAAATCATTCCATTTCAAATCAAAGCATAAACATAAAAGTACCTTAATCAAAGCATAAATGAAAGCAACAACAAAATAGAGATAGTTTTTTTTGGCTCAACAACAGATAAAATGGTAAGATAGTGATTAAGAAGTATTTATAGGGTCATTTGCATAACCCTAATGGTCAAACTGACCTAAGTCGGTCAACCAAAAATTTTGCCCTCAGAGTCCTGACGCGAGCTTGGGTACCGAGGAGTGGTTCTGATCTTTGCCCTTGGGGGTTGAGGCTGAGTGGATGGTCCGAGTAAAATAGATTTGTCTTCCCTCGCAGCAGATAGGTTGAGGCTGGTGAATGAGGCATCTTCTTATGAGCATTCAGAGAAGTCCTTGCCCTGTGATCCACGAGGCAGCGATCCGAGTTTGCATGACTTCTTTTGCTTAGCAGCTGAGCCAATCATCCATAGCTCCATTTTTGGCTCCTTTTTGCTCCTTTTCCTAGAATAAACTCCAAATGTAAATGCAAAGAAAGCAAAACTAATCTAAAAAGACCTAAGTGATCGGAAAATCTACTTAAACGGATGCAAAACTACCTAAAACAAGACTCAAAAACCATCAAAAATCACACACATCAGCTCCCCCAAACTTAGATCTTGATTGGCCTCAAGCAAGTGCAATGGCCTAAGGTGGAAAAGCTGCACACAAAGTGGGGACAACTTGCCTAACGAACAACTTGCTTAAGCTAAACCGTAATCCACATATGGGCTCTATCATTTTGGAAACTGCAATGTAATCATCCTTAAACATAGCATACAACCTATGGATTCCTATCACCTAAGCTGGTCTCTAAAGGCACAAGTCTAATTCCTTATTTCTTTTTGGTGGCGTCCTCAAAAGAGACTAGAGATCAACAAGTACATGTTTCTACTTTCCTAAGCTTAGCATGATCATTTTTCAACTTAAATGGTTCCCTCTCATCAAAAATTTGCTGCCCGATTATTCTTTCTTTTCTTTTCATTTTCCCATTTGACTTTAACGAAGTTGGCTTACATAAACATGAAAAGCTACGGGTTTAGGCATCTTCCCAAGTTGCTTCACCAACCCGCATATGGAGTAAGTTAGCGGGTATACACAGACGTGAAAGATTACGGGTTTACGCATCCTTCCAGCCGCTTCACCTTTACCACTTACTCAGTTTAAGTACTTTGCGGGCAACTTAATTTTTTTACTTATTTTTTGGGAGGGTTTTACCAAGCACAAACTTTTCGGATCATGCTAAACAAAGAGAAGGAAGGCATTGATGCATCTCTAGGCTCTAGATTGGAGGTTTAAGTTCAGTTTTAGAAGAAATGAAACTAGACCTATTCAAAACACAACCAAGCAAAGTTCACCAAGGCGATGATCCGCCCAAAAACTTTCCAAAACGGTTATCTACCAATCAAGAGCATTCACAATGGTTACCAGCTTAACTTATCAAGGATTGCCCATCATCAAGATCATTCCCACATAACAAGTTCGGATGCATGAGTCC
>OVBA01005755.1:0-18931 GCA_900406435.1 Lepidium aucheri
GGGTGGATCTTACCTTCTTCTCCGATCGTGAATCGCGATTTAGGGTTTAGCAAAACGGGTCGGATGTTTTTTGTCACTCGGGTTAGCATTTGGTTCTAATTCATAGTGTAGCCGGTTCAGTAAATGGTTCGGCTATTCTACCAACAAAAACCAATAGGTGGGGAAAATCGAAGTTGAATTCTTACGGGTGGGGAAATTCGAAGTTTAATTCTTACGGGTGTGTGTTCTCGAAGACGGCAATAGTTGGTGGAGAACGCACACTATAACATAGTTTTGGTGGGGAAATTGATCGTCAGCCCTTCTCTTTTTCTACTTCACATCATCTTCTCTTTCTTCCGCCTAATCATCCAACACCCTATCAATTTTTATATCCTTACAATGCTTTGTTTAATAAAATTCAATGCCTACCCCACCATCTTTATTTTATATTCTTATTATATCTATAGGTTATTATCATTAATAAAAATAATAACTAAAACTCAAATTACCCAAATAATAATTAAAAAATCAAAAATATTCATATTAAAACACAAAATTTTATATATTTTTGAATTTTTAATACAATATATAAACAACAACACACCACACTTTGAAAAAACCACAATAGACAACTAGTTACCACACATAATTTATTTGTTACGACAAATATAACCCGGAAAAACAAGAAAGCTCTTATATATTATATAGAGATTAAAAAATCTCTTTAGTCATGAGACTGTCCGAATCTTGTCCAAATGTATTTGACTAGATCTGCTTGCAATTTATGATGTACATTTGAATCACACAACTCAGATCTAGAACGCACATGATTTGCAAATGCAGGAAGCACCTCAGTTGAGAATGGTAATGGGGAATTAGACCCATTTGCCTCACATTGATCATAATCACTCCAATTTTGAAGATACGTATCTCATTCATCTTCAACAATCATATTATGCAATATGATACATGACCTCATAATGGTAGCCAAATCAGTTATGTCCCACATCCGAGTAGGTTCACGAATGATTTTGAATCGAGCCTGCAACACTCCAAATGCACGTTTGATGTCCTTCCGATAGGCCTCTTGATAATGTGCAAATAACTTGTCTTGTTCACTTTGAGGAAGTCTAATTGATTTGACAAATGTCGGATAAGAAGGATAAATACCGTCATCGAGGTAGTATGCCATATTGTAAGGACGTTGGTTCACGAAAAAATTCACTTCTGGAGTATTTCCTTGTTCAACATCATTGAAAGCTGGAGAACGGTCTAGAACATTTATGTCGTTCAATGTGCCAGGACATCCAAAAAAGACATGCCATATCCATAGATCATAAGATGCAACTGCTTCATGAATAACAGTGGTGGTTCCCTTATCTCCTCGTGTAAATTGACCTTCCCACGCAGTAGGACAATTTTTCCATTCCCAATGCATGCAATCAATACTTCCAATCATCCCCGAAAACCCTTGCATTTCACCAACATGTAAAATTCTTTGTAGGTCATCTTGAGTTGGAGCTCTTAGATACACTTGCTCATACAGTTGTATGATTCCTTTACAAAACCTACACTCTAATGCTGTAGTACCTCATATTTTGATGTATTCATCAACGGCGTCAGCCGCCACACCGTATGCTAACATTCGCATGGTTGTGGTACATTTTGCTAATGGAGATATACCTTCCTTTTTGATTGCAATAAATCGTTGAGTGAAGTAGTTGTCAGTGCTTGATAGATCCTTAACGATCCAAAGAAAAATATGCTTTCGCATCCGGATCGCCGACAAAACATTGTGTCGTCATATGTAGGTTGATTGGAAAAGTAGTCATCAATCAATCTTTGATTTGCAGCTGCGTGATCTCTCTTAACGTATTTTCTCTTGCTATGAGGTGTGTAGTCCTCTTCTATTTTTTTACGACACTTCCTAAACTGGTTGATAATAAACTTCTCTTCAATTTCAGACTGTTTCTTGTAAGCTTCAATATCAAATGGAAATTCTGATGGATCCATTGATTTTTTTAGTATGATGAGATTTTTGGTATTGATACATTAATGGAAGAATATGATATCACTTATAAGAAAATGAGTGGTTGGAATCACCGGATTCCAACCAAACATTACATTACACATTAATTGATAAAAATTATATTTTTCACTAAAAGCCGTAAGTTATGGATTCTTTTGTCAAAAAATTTAAAGATTACCGACAAGAAAATATTATTGATACAAAAATCATTATGACACATTATTAAAGCAGAATTGACAAAACACATAGACAATATTATTTTACTTATTTTTACTATAAACCAATATGATTTTTCAAGTAGAAAACAACAAACATGAATCATTAAAGCATGAAACAGATACACACATTATTTAAGTAGGAAACAGAAACAGATACACACTATTAAAGACAATGACAAAATGCACAAGCATTATTAAAGTAGACATGACAAACAACATTATTGAAATTACCAACTCACTTGAAAACATTCAATTGCCAAACAGATCATTGCTAAGCTTCTCCATTATCTTTTTTTGGTGGTCATTGAGATGCTCTTTTTCACTTAGCTTCAAATACATTTATTTTCAACTTCTTAGCTTTAGTCTTCTATTTCTTAGCTTCAGTCCCCTCTTTCATTCTTTTGTTTATATTGTCCAATCGTTCCAGCTCTTGCTGTTGAATTGAAAATTTTTATTCCACTCTTCGTTGACCACTTCCAAAGCTGCAGCCTTGCCTTTTTTTTTACCTTTCTTTTGAGCTGCATCCCTCCCCATTGGACGTGCACTGGAACCCCCAGAGTTGGAATTACTTGCATCACTATCATGAGATCTCTTAGATCCGCTACTTCCCGATCCAGTATTTCCTCCAACCAGACTACCATAACGTGGTTGATCACGAATAGCATGCCATTCAGACATTAAATTGAAACGAACACTCGTACCACTTGAATATAATTCATGCGCGTTTGCCAAGACATCATTTTCTGACCACCCACTCTCTTGTAAACGCTTAGCGTTATTATAAGCTCCAATCTATTTCCCTAGGATTTTGTTTATGTAGTTGAAATGATTTCTGCATGAAGATCCATCATGTTGAGGTTCAAATGAACAATGATCATTACAATAATCAACAATTTTGCCCCAGTAGGCTTCACTTTTTTGTTTTCTTCCAACATCACTATCTATTCCATATTTAATCCATCCACTGAGTAGCACTAAATTTTGATCAGTGGTCCATTTGGAGCTTTTCTTTCGAGTAGGAGTTGATTCCTCCATAGTTGGACTGCTCTCAGTTAGACCACTCTCATTTGGACCGCTCATACCACCAAACGTCATTTGTGTTGAAAATTCTGAAAATTCTGTTGCTTGAGATGAATATGGCATTATCAAGCCATAATATGGATATGGATGATAATTTGGAACAGCTGACGGCATTGTGAAATTTGGTGTGAATCCATAATTCAGCATATTTTGAGGGTGTGGTTGATTAGAATACTGATTAAGAATTTGGTAATTGTTTGGGTTTGGGTACAAAAAAGGACGATTAGTAGAATTTTGGGTATTGAAAGGGTTGTTGGGATCCATATTTCTCAAACTCTGATAATAGTTAACAAAACAATATTTGAAATCTATAGGAAAAAGATGGTTGTTAGAATCCATATTACTCAAACTCTGATAATAGTTTACAAAACAAGATTCTATTTATAGAGTAAAATAAATGAGAAATTTTGGTATATTTTTTACAAATTTAGATTTATAAAAACTAAAATAATTTAATTGAAATATTTTAGATAAAAAAAAATCTATAAAATTTGGACAACAAATAAAAAATCAACACTTGTCCTATCCTCTTTCTCTCACATCTCCTCCAACTTTCGTAAACAACCAAATGGCCCACTTTTATTATTTTTAAATTTTTTTCAACATGTTGAAAGTTTTCAACACCCAAATATGCCACCTCATATTCAACACCTCCATTGCAATGTTTCAAACATTTGAAAAATGCATTCAACAACCTCATTGTAAATGGTCTTATGGGTGTCAAAATAGGTAAACCCAACCCAAACCAACCCATTATCCAATGGGTTTAAGTGTTAATGGGTTATGGGTAACCCATTACCCATTTATTTAATGGGTTGGGTTGACCCGTTACCCATTTTATTTAACGGGTTTGGGCAAATTCGTGAGTAAACCGTTAATTATTTTTGGGAAATATAATAGTTTAATTATTTTATCTTTTATAATAATTGTTGAGATTTTTTAGATATTTGTTTTATTTTAATACTTGAGTTTAGTTGTTTTTACAAATAGAGACATAAAAAGAGGAGAGAAGTAAAAAAGAAGAGAGAAGTAAAATAAGAGGAAAGTGAGTAAAATGACGAGAAAGAGTAAAATAAGGAGAGAGAGTAAAATAAAAAAAGACAGAGTAAAAATAGAGAAGAGAAAAAAGAAGAGAGAGATTAATGAAAGAAAAGAGAGTAAAATGAGGAGAGAGAGATTGAAATGAGGAAAGAGAGTAAAATGACGAGAGAGAGTAAAGTAAGGAAAGAGAGTAAAATGAGGAGAGAGAGTAAAAGAGGAGGGAGAGTAAATTGAGGAGAAAGAGAGAGTAAAAGAAAAGAAAGAGAAAAAGACGAGACGATAAAAAGAGGAGATAGTATAATAAAAGAGAATAGAGTAAAATGAGGAGAGAGTAAAAAGAATAGAGAGAGAAAAGGAGGAGAGAGAAGTAAAAAAGAGGATAGAAAGTAAAAAAGAGGAGAGAGAGTAAAAAAAGTTGAGAGAATAAAAAAGAGGAGAGAAAGTAAAAAAGAAGGGAGAGAGTAAAAAAGAGGAGAGAGTAAAATGAGGAGAGAGAGTAAAAAGAATAGAGAGAGAAAAAGAGGAGAGAGAAGTAAAAAAGACGAGAGAAAGTAAAAACAAGGAGAGAGAGTAAAAAAAGAAGAGAGCGAGTAAAAGAGGAGAGAGAGTAAAAAATAGAGAGAGAAGTAAAAAAGAGGAGAGAGAGTAAGAAAGAGGAGATAGAGTAAAAAAAAGGAGAGAAAGTAAAAAAGAGGAGAAAGAGTAAAAAAAGAGGAGAGAGAGTAAAAAAGAGGAGAGAGTAAAAAAGAGGAGAGAGAGTAAAAATAAGGAGAGAGAATAAAAAGAAGAGAGAGAGTAAAAAGAGGAGAGAAAGTAAAAAGAATAAAGAGAGAAAAAGAGGAGAGAGAAGTAAAAAGAGGAGAGAGAGTAAAAAGAGGAGAGAGAGTAAAAAAACGAGAGAGAGTAAAAAGAGGAGAGAGAGAAAAAAGAAGAGAGAGAGTAAAAAGAGGAGAGAGAGGAAAAAGAGGAGAGAGAATAAAAATGTAAAGAGTAAAAAATAGGAGAGAAGTAAAAAAGAGGAGAAAAAGTAAAAAAAAAAAAGAGAGAGTAAAAAAGAGGAGAGAGAGTAGAATGAGGAGAGAGTAAAAAATAGTGAGAAAAGAAGAGAGAAAAGTAAAAAGAGGAGAGAGAGTAAAAAATAGAAGAAAGAGTAAAAAAAGGAGAGAGAGTAAAAAAGAGGAGAGAGTGTGAGTAAAATGAGGAGAGAAAGTAAAAAGAATAAAAAGAAAAAAAGCAGAGAGAGAGTAAAAAGAGAAGAGAAATAAAATGAGGAGAGAGAGTAAAAAGAGTAGAGAGAGAAAAAGAGGAGAGAGAGTAAACTGAGGAGAGTGAGTAAAAAATAGAGAGAGAAAAATTGTTTGGTTTGTGGTTCAAATTTTAAATGTTAACAAGTTAACAGGTCAACCCATTTCGACCCATCAACCTATTAGAACCCAACCCAAAACCATTTAACCCATCAACCCATTAAATTTGTTAATCCATTAAGGTCAAAAATTTCAATTCCAATGGGTTGATGGGTCTGGGTTAGGTTGAGTCAACTCATTACTTTTTAACCATTTTGACACCCTTATATATACTATATATATATATGTAAGTATGTATATTATAGCACAAATAATGTTGGTAATTGTATTGATTTTATTATTATAGTTATTATATTACAAATAATTAATCTTATGAGAATAAACAAAAGATATTAACTTTCGTATAAAACAATTAATAAAGAAGGTTGGAGACTCTCTCTTTTTCCTCCCGGTGTTTGTTTTCCGGCGTGAACCCTCTCAGTGGATCTTCCCGTTGACCTCTTCTCTAAGCCTCTTTAAAGTCCTTTCGTTTAATTCTCAAACCACTCCCCCCTCAACCTTTCTTTCTTGAAATCCAATTTACTCCAGCTCAACGATTTCCATCATTCTGTCGCCCAATCAATCCTACCTTCTCGGGTGGCCACACCACTATCCAAGCAATCTCCTGAGCTTAGAAGAATTTGGAAAAAGGAGCGAGCATAGCCCTCGCGAATTAAGCTTCTATGGAGCAGAGTTTGGTAGAAGAACTACGGTTGATGGCGATCTCGGAGAAACCGGTGATCGACTTGCCGAATTCGGGGAGTTACCGGAACATATCGGAAGACAAGCTAACACTAATAGGTAAACTCCTCAACCCGGAATCTCAGAATATAGCTAGGATGATACTAGGTATGTCTAGGATTTGGAGGTTACAAAATCGAATCAATGGAACGGTTTTAGGTAGAGATACTTCTCAATTCCGATTCCAATCGGAAAAGGATATGGAGGAAATCCTCCAATTTAGACTATGGAACTTTGACAATTGGGGTTTTACAATAGCTCGTCTTGATCATGAATTCAAAGAGGAAAACTTGACAAAAATTCCTCTTTGGATTCGATTATCTGAAATTCTGGCCAAGTACTTTACGGCAGATACCTTCACGGCCATAGCAAACACGATAGGAGATGTCCTTGAAATGGATTTAGACCCAAACAGAACCCACCTTCAAGCATATGTCAGAGTCAAAGTTAGAGTTCTTTTCGACATCAACCACCCTATTAGAAACCACAGACAAATTAGGATGCCATCAGGGGAATTGATCAAAGTTAAAGTGGATTTCGAAAAAGTAAGAAACACTTGCAAGCGATGCAGAGCGCTAACACATAGTGAAGACACTTGCACTGCAAAAGACCTGAGTGGTAAATCAGCTTACTGTGAAGGATCAACAAGTCAAAATCCTGATGTAGAAGAACAAACCAAAGCGAAAGATAACACCCATAAACCAACAAAGAACAGGGTTTATCTCAGGAGACTTTAGTCAAGGTTGGAATATACAACAACCTTAGAGCCTTATCAACCACGCACAAATCACATAAGTACTGAGAAAATAAATAAACTAGGCTCAGGAACAAAAACAGGTGAAGGATCCTCATCTTCAAGCACTGGTCTCAAAAGATCCCTGCATTCCATAGAGAACCAAGCAGAAAGCAAGGAGGAACTTATGAATGAACTCCAGACCAAAACACTAGATAATCACCTAATGGGAACTAACAATGAATCTAGATCAGGAATGCATTCAGAAGGAAGGATAGGAAGAGAATTCATCCACCACTATGCCTCCAAGAAGAAACAAAAAACCAACACTAAACCACACAAACCCTTATATACGCCTAATTCTCCTGATCAATCCGGTCTGGTGGTTGTCCTGAAGCCACCCAAAGCTCCATGAGTATACTGAGTTGGAACTGTCAAGGAGTGAGGAGCACCTTGACAGTTCGACGCCTCAAGAAATTTAGGAGAAACCTATTCCCAGACATCATGTTCTTCATGGAAACAAAGAATGACATAACTCACCTAATAGAACTTAAAGATTGGATCGGATATGACCATATGCATACAGTGGAACCACAAGGACTCAGTGGAGGCCTGACGCTTTTCTGGAAGGACCACACAAGATTAACAGTTAACTGGAGTTACACAAACTACATCGACACAACACTCTATGTAGGCAATTGTAAGGTGGACTCTACCTTTGTCTACGGTAACCTTGTACCTCACATACGACCGGAGATATGGAAGGAACTAGATGATTTAGGTGGGAAAAAACTAAACCCGTGGTTCCTTACATGAGATTTTAATGAGTTATACTCAAATGAAGACAAAAAAGGTGGTAATATCAGGTCAAAAAGCTCATTCTATGCCTTTAGATCCTTTCTGCGCAACTGCGGATTACATGAAATCAGCAGTACTGGACCACACTTCTCATGGATGGGCAATAGAAAGAATTCCTGGATACAATGTAGACTGGACTGCAGTTATGGAAATGTAGACAGGAACATTAAGTTTGCTAGTACATCCATGGCGTATCTACCAATAATGGGATCAGATCATAGACCCTTACTTACTACCATCATGCATGATACTTCAAAGTTTATGACCAGATTCTGTTTTGACAAACAATGGACCAGAAGTAGAGAATTCTCTGATCTGATTCTTCAAGCATGGACAAGAGGATCACAAACCACGGAGGACAGCACCTTAGACTGTATTGCTGAATGCTGGAAGGCAATATCAAAGTGGAAAAAAGAACACCATGCAGACAAACAAGACAAAGAGAACGGACTTAGAGTAATGCTGGAAAGAGAATCAACAAAACAAGATCCAGATAAACAAACTCTGGCACAATTCAAAACAGATCTCACTTCGCACTACATGGAGAAAGGGCATTTCTGGAAGCAGAAAGGGAAAGAGAGATGGCTAATCCAAGGAGACCAGAACACGGAATTCTTTCACAAATATGTGAACTACAAACGCATAAAGAATAAAATTCAGTATCTCCAGGATAAGAATGGTACTTTAAACTGGACTCAAGGCTCGAAAGGCAATATAGTAGCAAGTTTCTTCACAGAACTTTTTACCTCTTCCAAACCCTCTGCAATCTTACAAACACTGAGGAATTTTTCACAGAAAGTTACAGATTCAATGAACAGTCAATTGTTAAAACCACTTACCAACACGGAAGTCAAAGAAGCAGCTTTCAACATCCGAGGTGACAGTGCCCCTGGACCAGATGGAATGACAAGATATTTCTATCAAAAGTACTGAAACATCATTGGGGACAAGGTTACATCAGAAGTGAAGGCAACATTTAGGAATAAAGCCTTCCTGGAAGATTGGAACTACACACACATTGCTCTAATTCCTAAATGCCAAGGACCAAAAGAAATGAAGGGCTTTCGACCTATTAGCCTCTGTTTTGTCATCTACAAAACTGTCTCCAAGATAATGGCTAAGAGGTTACAAGCAATACTCCCTCAAGTAGTTTCTGAATGCCAGGGGGCTTTCACGCAAGGAAGGCTGATCACAAACAATGTTATTCTTGCACATGAGCTCATGCATCACATCAACACAATACGAAATCTCAAAAGAGTTTCATGGCTGTTAAAACTGACCTATCAAAGGCATATGATAGACTTGAATGGGACTATTTGGAGGCTATCCTTTGCAAACTTGGTTTCCACGAAGACTGGATAAAGATGACTATGTTCTGTGTTAAAACAGTAAAATATTCAGTTCTGATCAACGGTACACCATATGGGTTTATAGCACCAGAGAGAGGAATTCGACAGGGATCCACTATCTCCCTTTTTGTTTGTGCTGGCTACGGAAGGATTGGTTCATATAATGGAACAAGCGATGATGGACAACAAGATAAGGGGAATAGCTTTCAATGACAAAGGACCTATTATTCAACATATCCTATATGCAGACGACAACCTTTTCGTTTGTAAAGCCACAACACAAGAAGTGAGGGAACTCAAACAATGCCTAATACCTATGAGTCAATATCTGGACAAAGCATAAATTATGCAAAATCCTCTTTAGCCTTCGGAAAAGGAATCAATGAGAACAACATGAACCTACTCAAAACCATCCTGGGGATCCATACTGATCATGGGATTGGTAAGTATCTTGGGCTTCCAAAATGATTCAAAGGATCCAAGAAAAAGATCTTTGATTACATCATGGAGAAATTACAAAGCTGTACGGATAATTGGCACGCCAAAATGCTTTCGTTAGGGGGAAAAGAAATAATGATTAAAGCAGTGGCTATGGACTTCCCTGTATACGCCATGTCGTGCTTCAGACTCACAAAAGAACAATGCCAGAAAATCACAAGTGCTATCACTCAATAATGGTGGAGAACCGCAAAAGACAAAAAGAAAATAGCGTGGGTATCGTGGAATAAGATGTGTAAGAGCAAAAAGAATGGTGGCCTTGGCGTCAGAGACTTAGAACATTTCAATCAAGCCCTTTTGACTAAACAAGCTTGTAAACTCACAAGATACCCAGAATAATTGATAGCTAGAGCGCTCAAAGCAAAGTACTTCAGGAAACAGATTTTCTGAGCAGTGAAGAACACAGACAAGCATCCTATGCATGGACTAGCTTATGTCATAGAAGAAAACTACTCAAAAAAGGACTTGTTCGACAAATAGGATACGGCAAGGATACTTTTGTTTGGACAACCAACAAGATCCTAAACCCATGTCCACGACCTCCAATAAGCAGAGAACCAAAATTCAATGTCACCCTAAAGGCTGCAGAGCTGATTACAAATGACAGATGGAACAGACAAAAAGTGATGGAAACCTTCTTAGCAGCTGATGCTATCAAAATCCTAGAATCTCCACCAATCCCAACACAGAAAGATTCATGGTATTGGGGCTACACAAGCTCAGGAAACTATACGGTTAAAAGTGACTACCATATACCAATCTCTCTCTCAACTGAAAGGTCCACGGATGTACCAATCAATATCATTGATCATCTTAAGAGCAAAATGTGGAACTTGGACATTCCTAAGAAGATTGCTATATTTTTGTGGAGGGCTCTGTCTGGAGCACTTGCAGTACATGAGAGATTGAGCACTAGGATACAAACACTACCTAAGTCATGTCATATCTGTGGAGCCAAAGAGGAGACAATCAATCACTGTCTATTCCTATGTACAACAGCAAGGCAAATTTGGGCCTTAACCAACTTTCCTCACCCGCCCGAAGGTTTCTTATCTACTTCAATCTTATGGAATTTTGACTATCTGTACCGTATATCCAAGTCTATTCATTCACCACCGAACCTGGTAAAGTCCTTCCCTTGGATCACTTGGCACATCTGGAAAACAAGGAATGACATAGTCATTCAGGAAAAAGAGGTAAACCTACGAATAATAGCTCAAGAATCCTTGTTGGAAGCAGCTACATGGGAAAGATGCTCGATCTTAAGAAAACAGAACAGGCAAAGCTTTGGCCACAGGAATGACCATGCTGTTCACACTAACTATACGGAAACGTCATACCAAGTGAAAATGGCAGTAGCTTGGAACTCTAGGAGTGAAATAAATGGAGATGCCTTTGTCATGAACAAATGGAATCAGCAAAACTAAATGCATGCGAGACACGTAATCACTGGGGCATCTGATCCCATGCACCTAATGGTTGCATGACTTGAATGGATGCTAACAGTAATTAAGGATCTCAGGATCAATGATTCAACTATGGAGCTAGATAACAGAATGATATGCAAGATCATATCAGAACCAGAAAAATGGTCCAAGTACCAATCATGCTCTAACAATATTCGGGCAATGCAGGCTTAACTTCAAAACTGACAGATCAGGTTTATCTCACCATAATTGAATAAAAAAGCTAGGCTAATAGCAAAAAGCGTGGTTAAGGATGGGAGATTTGAGGATTACATAGCAAGGGGGCATCCCTCGCTGGATTGAGGATAGTGTACAAAACACATGACAAATATCTTGAACAGCTAAAGGTATGATCTCAAAGTGTCACTTCTCCACAAGTCGAAAAGAGATTAACTCAATATTAGATGGGCTCTTTAAGTGTCATCAGACCAGTTTCATTGAAGACACATATTTCTTATTTTATCTGACATCTACATGTATGAGAACTGGTATCAGTGAGAGTCTTTCCTTTTTCCTGCATTGTTTTAAATTATCATACAAAGTGTCTTAGGTATTAGTTCTCATATATCACATGTCATATTTCCGTAAGTTTTGTCTGTATATTTTTGTCTTGTTCTCATCGTCTTTTCCATAGATAAGGAAGAGGTTTCGTCTAAGTTGTGGCCTAAGATATAGAATAAGGTCTGAATAGGTGTAATCATTGCCTTGGTTTGGTTAGTTTTAACTATAAAATAGGCAATCATGAGTGTTGAGTTGAAACCCCGAGGTAGATTTTGGAGATATTGGATGGTTCTCTCACTTTCCACTTCAGACGCCAGTCTCTGACTGCCAGATGGCGAAATGGTGACTCATGCTTCTCTCTCACTACAAGTAACTGTCTGGGAAATGCAAACCTTTTGCGTAAGCACCATAGCAACAATCTGGCTCCCGAGACACTCAAGTGCATGCATAAAAGACAAATATGCACAACAAGAATACCAAGAGTCCAGTTACCACTCCAAAGGTCTATAAATACGCTACATTTCGGAAGTAGAACAGACCAAAAGACGAGCATATGAAGAACAACCTTTGGCAAGCGTTGAATCAATTCTCTCTGGGGCGCAACAAGCCAATAGTTTACCTATCAACAGACATGTACTACCAAAACCAGCTAAGGAACAAGATGAGTCTGCTAGTCAGATGCCTCAATCCCGTGGAACAAAGCATCCAGGACATGATCAAGGATCTGGCAAAGGACTGGGGACTCCACAACAAGATCCACAAGAGGATGCTTGACAAGGATCTAGCACAGTTCTTTTTTGAACGTGAGGAAGACATGGACTCAATGTGCAGAATGCAACCTCTCCTTTACAACGGCTGGCTGGTTGCAGTAGAGAAATGGGTGAATAACCAAAGCCTAAGGACTATCTCAAAGGTATAGCTGTGGATCCAGATCAGGTACCTTCCTATCCAGTATGCTTCTGATGCAGTAGTTAGATACTTGGCTGGTCTGGTAGGTGAGGTTATTGAAATAGATATGAACAACTCTACGGTCACTAGACTTTTCCTTATCCGTGCTAAAATCAACTTCAATGTGGAAGATAGATTGACCTATTATAGGTCCGTGTAGTGTGAGAATGGAGATCATTTTCAGGTCCAATATTACTATGAGTGGGTGGGAAGGCTATGCTTTAACTGTCAAAGGATTACCCACTCAATAACTTTCTCTCATGTCAATGGTCCTCTAGACTACTTCACTGTACCGACTCCTAACTCTCATGATCACACCCAGATAGTGAACAACGCTATGGATGGCTCCTCTGGTGATGACTGTACACCACCTGACTCCTTCATCTCGCAACCATCATCAAACACAAGAGGTTTCGGTGAACAAGATAACAGCATATTCAGCCTAAGGGTCACGATTGAGGATGTAATTAACAATCCAGAGGATACTTTCATGGCAGAGGTTGTAGCAGACCCATTGGACTTAGGCCTGAACATTTCTGCTCCAGAAAATGATGATGCAGTGGTACCATACATGACTCCTCAAAAAGCGGACAATCAAAACAACTTGAACTCGGACACACAGGATACTCCACAAAACTTCATACCTCTCGCAAGTGTGGATCTTGAGAGTGCGAAAGACAAATGAAATCCGCAAGTACTTTAATATATTTTCAATATTAAGAATCTTTTGGGTCTGTTTAATGTTTCTGAAACTTTATTTTGCTGGGTCCTCTCCTTTTGTGTTTCGAACTTAGTTTTGTTGGTCTTTAGCAAGCAATTTCAGCTTGCTCCTTTTGATTATATTATGGTTATAATATCAAGTTGGTTGTATGAACTAAAATCTTAAGTTAACCTCATGAATATATTGACGTGAGGAAAAAAAAACAAAAGATATTATTATAGTTATTATATTACATTTAGGTTCATTGCAATTTTAATATATATAAAAAATGTTTAACAAATATGAAAGAATAACAGAGGAAGAATTTCAAACGTATGGCTATTGTAAAAAAAAAAAAAAAAAAAAACAAAGGAACATATCCATTGTTTATTGGTTGCATATGTAGGAGACAAAGGTCTTGCTTGGAATAACTTTGCTTTATAACAAACGTAAAGCTCTCGCAGAGGCAACATTAGTAAACTGATATATACAGTACAACCTTAGACAACAACTTTAACTTTACATTAATTTTGTAGGCAAAAAAAGCATAAAAATTATATGGATACGATTTCTTGAAAGACCATGAGCACTACACGCAAAAATATCTGATTCATTATTGAGGATGTGGAAAATGAAATAGAGGGAAAACTCAACAAAAGAACTCTTCACTAGGTTGAATTTCTCAAGATAATGCAAGGAAGCTTGACCAATTTTCTGGAGTAGTCTTCAGAATCTCTGAGCAATTGGTTGCAAAATTAACTTCCAGTATATGGATAGATATTAACAATACTAGAAGCGCTTTGAACTCAACATGTAAGAACAGACATATTCTGGTGAATGCCATTTACACCTATACAAATCTCTTCCGTGACATATAGTTAGCAGATACAGTCAAGATCCAAAAATGTACTGAAGTAATTTTGAACCTACCTTCATAAAATATAGATATTGTGGTAATATTTTTTAGTTATGGAGACTATAAATAGTTAAAATATGATCTTTTTTTTTTTATCTATAATCAAGTAATGTGAAAGAAAGTGTATCTTTTCGAATAAGGAGTATTGTAAAAGATAAGCTCATTAAATTTAGGGTGATTTATTCAACTACTCTCAATTTATAGGGTAATGACTTAAATAGTTTAGAATTATCCATAATAACTCAAATACTCTCTTTTTTTAATTGGTATTTAGTTCTTTTGAGATGTGTAAACAAAAACGTAACAACGAAAATGCCATTAATAAATTATGCCACGTCAGTGCGAGTCAATCGCGTTGATATACCGCCACGTCAGCATAAGCTCAACCAAGCTTAACCAAGATCCTCCAAATTCAACCACATTATAATTCACCTTTACAAAGCATTGTCGAACAAAAACCATACTAACATTATGTAATTAGGAAGTCATTTTGTTAAACACTAAATATTTGAAGTTTTTTCTATTTGGTAGATTTTGGTAGAGATTGGTGGAGTTTGGTAGAGTTTGGTGCAGTTAGTAACACTAGTGTAGTAAAGTTTGGTTGAGTTATATGGTAGAGTTTGGTTGAGCTTGTCCACAGTATGGTAGAGTTTTATTTGATAGTATAGTAGAGTTTGGCGGAGTTAGCAACACTAGTTTAGTAGAGTTTGGCAGAGTTATATGGTAGAGTTTGGTGAGCTCGTCTTCTGTGTGATAAAGTTTGGTAGAATTTTATTTGAGAGTGTGGTAGAGTTTGATAGAGCTGGTTACGTTAGTGTAGTAGATTTTGGCAGAGATGACTTATTTAACCTAGTTTGTAGAATGACGATTTTATCCCTTAATTATTGCATCACCAACCTTCTTTCTCGCTAACTCGATGCAGCCAAACACCATTGAAACACAAATCAACATTGTTGTTTTACCTTATTTCTTATCTTTTGAGCTTATTTTTCTTGGTTTTGGATCTATAGATCAAATCATTTTAGTTTGTGGGAGTTGGAAATTCGACCAAAATCATTGATTCTTTCTAGTAGATACTTCTCATGATTGTAAAATCATCGAATTGTGTGAAGATGTGCGTTATGATGAGTTTGTGAGGATGGTGCATGAAGATTTTGATCTAAATTAACAGAACTACAAGGTAAAACTAAGTTACATTTCAAATGAACTCATGCATGAACTACCACAAGATACACCTCCTATCGTTGTGACCAAGGAGAGGCAATTGCATGGGTATGTGAAACAATTTTGAAAAGAGTCAATTCGTCTTTGTGTGGAGATTTCAACGAGATCTCATGTTCCAGTGAAATAATGTGTAAGATTTGAGCCTAAATGCGAGCCTTCCTTTGAACCATTTGATTCAGCATTTGGTAGAGTTAATTCAACGTGTGGTAGAGTTAATTCAACGTGTGGTAGATTTAGGCAGACTTTCAAACAAAAAGATAAACACGTTGACTACGATGAGGAAGTGGAAATGAGGTTCGACTATTGTGAGGATGTAGATGGTGCAAGCTCTAGTGATGAAGACTTAATAAGTGTTCAGAGGATGTGCAAAGAAGAAGATTGAAAAAATCTTCCTCCTTAAAAAAGAGATTTGACATTTAATGATGAGTACTTAGACATCAAAATGAGATCACTTCAATTAACTGTTGGACAAATTTATCCCACAAAATATGATCTTGAGTCAAGGTTCAAGACATATTCTGTTTTACATAGGTTTGACTTTGTTGTCGTATCATCATCGAGGATGTTATTTGTTGTGGGATTGGGTTCCAAACTGCAACTAGAGAGTTTGTGCTTCACGCCACGATCCTGAGAGTCCGTATTTCTATATCCGTATATATCATGGAGAACACACTTGCTCATTTACGGAGAGGTCATCTCGGGCTCATCAAGCAATATCCGATATTCTTGGTTGTTTATACTTGGATTTTGTTGATGGTGTTGGGCCTTATGTTCTTCCCGCTCATGTTGCTGAATCACTGAACAAATGTTTTGGTTTGAAGGTACAATTCCTTCATGGTAAACTTTGGTATAGCTATGGTAGACTTTGGTAGATTTTGGTAGACTTTGGTAGAGACGCATGGTAGACTTTGGTATTGATGCATGGTAGACTTTGGTTGAGTTTGGTTGAGCTTGGTTTAGTTAGGTCTGATATACGTTAGTAGAGTTTGGTTGAGTTTTAACTTTGCCTCTTTGTGTGAACTTTGTAAAGATGAAGTACTGGAAGGCACATCATACTTTAAGGGAAGCTCAGGCTATAGTTACAAGAACTTCAGAGAATAGTTTTGAAGAACTTCCCTTGTATTTTTATATCATTAGACGAGCAAATCTGGGAATACTTATCAAGCTGGAAGTAGATGGAGATTATATGTTCAAGTTTCTATTCCTTGCATTTGATGCAAGCATCAGAGGATTTTTGTATATGAGGAAGGTTGTTGTTGTGGTGGAACGTACAAGAACAATATAAAGGAACTCTTCTCACGACAATAATGCAATACGGGAATTTCAACATTTTCCCTATGGCTTTTGTTGTTGTTGATACCAAAAATGATGGATCTTGGGAATGGTTTCTTAGACAACTCAACCATATCATTCCCGATGATCAAGAATTGACCATCATATCAGATAAGCAAAGATCAATAGTTAAAGAAATAACAAAAGTGTATCTGCTTGCCGCTCGTGGGGTTTGCACTTACTATCTATGGAAAAATATTTTGTCCAATTTCGAAGGAGCAGAGTCCTTTAAGCTGTTTAAGAAGGCTGCAACTGCATATAGGCGTGACGATTTTAATGCAATCTTTGGCCAAATAGAGAGACTAGATAGAAGGCTATATGAGTATTTGCTAAGGGCAGATGTTCATTTGTGGAGCCATGCACATTTCCCAGAGAATAGATACAACTTGACCACGTCAAACATAGTAGAATCTATCAAACATGCGATAGCTAAAGCGCAAAGTTTCCCTATTGTGTAGCTTATGATGCCATTAGGGCAATGTTAAAAAGGTGGCTCGCGAAGAGGAGGGCAAAGGCAGCGGCAACAACTACCATTCTCACTACATCATTCGAAAAAATCCTCAAGGTATGCCTTGGTAGAGTTTGGTGGAGTTTAGCAGATCTTGGATATCTTTGTAGTATAGTTTGGTAGAGTTTAGTAGATCTTGGATGCAATGTAGTAGAGTTTAGTGGAGTTTGGTAGATCTTAGATACAACGTAGTAGAGTTTGGTAAAGTTTGGTGGAGTTTAGTATATCTTGGATGCAATGTAGTAGAGTTTGGTGGAGTTTGGATATCTGTGTAGTATATAGTTTGGTAAAGTTTGGTGGACTTTAGTAGACATAACTATTTTTGTTTTTTGAACATGCAGAATAGACTCCTCGAAGCCACACAATACAATGTGCAAAACATTGAGGAGCATCAAGCAATTGTCACGTGCTTGGCCTCCTTACATTTGGTTAATTTGACGGACAAAATGTGTTCTTGCAACAGGTTTGATGTGGATAAAACACATGTGTGCATGCCTTAGCTATAGCAAAAGCATGGAAGCATTCTAAGATCGAGCTCACAGATCCTTACTATTATACGAGTTACTTGTAACATGCGTATGCCAAATATATAATGCCAATAGATGTAGCACTTCCAATACCTGAATAGGTGACTCATAAAGTTTATTTACCTCATGTTGTACGTAACCAACCTGGTAGGCCAAAGAACTCGTGGTTGAAAGATTGGTTTGAGTGCTCATTAGAGGCAAAACGCCCAAGGAAAGTGACGACTTGTTCGTGATGTAAAGGTGTGGGATATAATGCTCAAACATGTAGAGCAGACATCTAATCTTGAACGTCTACCAAAATCTATTATGTGTCTATTCATGTTATGTGTAACTCTACCAAACTCTATTATGTGTCTATCCATGTTATGTGTAAGGTTAACCAGAAGGTACATCCAAATCTTTCAAAACTCTACTAATATCTACCAAAAATCTATTCAATTTTATTCTTGTTATGAAGAAGACAAACTTTTGTTATGTTAATATATTAGCAAATTTCGTCCATTGCAAAATGAAAGTTATTGATATATTATCATAGGACCATCATCTACGTCATAACACCACAAGAAAACATGCGTTTTGCGACGGCAAAAAACGTCGCAAATGGCAATTTGGGACGGATTTGCGACGTCCGTGAAAACGTCGCAAAACGCGTGTTGCAAAAAGCAAAATACCGCAAGTTCGTCGCAAAACTTGCGACAGACTATATTCCTCGCGAGTCCGTCGCAGAGAGAGGCGTTGCAAATTCCTCACAAGATTTGCTGCGCCTTTGCGATGATATTGCGAGTGCAAATATGCGACGACTTTGCGATGCCTCTTATGCAACGGAATTGCGATGTAAAGGTATGCGATGAATTTGCGACGTCCCTATGCGACGGATTCGCGACGTACCTTTGCGAGGGATTTGCGACGTCGTTTTTGCGAGGTTTTTGCGATGTCTTTT
>OVBA01005756.1:0-18930 GCA_900406435.1 Lepidium aucheri
GTCAATGAAATTTGATTTGGGTATAGTTGAAGGAATGGTTGTCATCAAAATTCTCACACTCATCTGTTGCTCTTCGATTACCCATTCTCTCTGTTCACGCAATTTGTTTTGCGTCTATGGGTTAGAGACAAAAATTTATGGAAGCATCTTATCTTGTACATGCAGCATCCATGAACTTTCCATCTTTTTAAAATATTATGGACTACCAAAAAATTCGTAAAAGTATTTTAATAACATGTTAAGAATTTTTACCAATTTTAAAATCAAAAAAGAGATATGAGAGTTTTTCATATTGATTTGGTGTAAAATTGAGATAATATAATTATTGTATATGGCAATGGTAAGTTGGAACTATAATTAAGAAAAAGAAAAAGTATGAGAAGTTACATTTTGTGTCTTAAAGACAAATGTAGTAGGTAAAATTTAACATTACTCTAGGTAATTTAATTATGTTTTCTCTTAATATTAAAATTATTATCTTACACATATTAAATGAGGGTATATGAGGAGACATCACAAATAATTAAAATTATTTAAATGAGTAAAAATGATATTTTTGTATAGCTAAACAAACTAACTCGTACCTAATTTTTCAAATTATTGGTGTGTTTGTTGATTGCTAATCAAGCATAATCAGCATTTCCTAAGCAATTTTAAAATGTGTACGCACCTGAAATTTATTGAACTTGTTCGTAGTAAATGAAGACATACTTTACTACAAAACAATTGTTGTGTATTTGAATTCTCAATTTTTGATGTATGTAGTGAATTTATAATTTGTTTTTGTATTTGTGGAATTTTGAAAGTTTAAATACTAAATTATTAAAAATTAATGTTTTCTTAAACGAAATGATTTTAGTGTAAAACTCATTATACCATCTTTAATTTCTATATTCAAATCAAGTATAGTAACATTTTATATTCTTTATTGTCAACAAATTTAGATCTCATCTCAAATAAATACATTAATAGGAGTATGTGTGGTTTTATATTAAAATTTTGTCAAAAGTTTTGCAATTGTTTTGTTTTTATAATCTAAATTCAAAATTTGGGAAAAATATAATAACAACTATAAAACACATTTCTCATCAACTTCAATCATATGCGGATACAGAATTTGGAAAAATGTAATTTCAATTTTTAGTATGTAGAGATTTAAACGTCTGTAAATATAATTTTAATAACTTAAATATTACTTTATTTTTCTGAAAATACTAATCATGAAAGATCATTAAAAATAAGTTTAATTATAGAGGTTAAATTGTTTTAAGTACTAAATTTAATGTCTATAGAATTTAATTTCAATATTCTTTATTTTTAAAAAAATTAANTCTTTAAGTAGATGAGTTTAGTGTCAATACTCACAACATTTCAATATCAAATTGAGAATAATACCTTTTCCCTTTTATATTGTTTAAAACTTACTTTTTCCTTTTATAAAAATAACACATAATTAGAGGTATTGTTAAAAATATTATAGTTGTAATCACATATAGAAAACACATTTGTAATAAATTTTAACTTCTATATGTGGATACAAAAATTGAAAAATACATTCACAAATATAAAATGAATGTTTTCATATTTGATTTTTTTAATTACAAATGTTTTAAAAATGTTTAATACTAAATTAGTATATGTATCCTTAAATTTATTATTTGTTTTAAATTATGGTTTAAAATTTATTATTATTATTTTAAATACGGTTTTAATTAAGAAGTATTGAATATATAATTTTATTTACAATTATGGTTTAAAATTTAGTGGTACAAAATTTATTATGTTTTTAATCAAATTAAGAGCTTTTAAAAGGTGGATTGATGATGTGGATGATGATGTGGCTTCATGAGAAGAGAGGAGGATTCTACTTTATATATATAGATTTTGTACTGAATACACTCGAATTTTAGGCTATGAATAGAACCTTGTCAATCCAATTGTTGACCAAAAAAATAATAAACTTATAATATTAGTTACACTTGGGGTTATACTGGATACTTTCGGTTAATGTACTATATATTAGCCCTTTATAAAAAATGTACTATATCTTATATATTAAAGCGTAAAAACACTTTTATTTTGACCGTGTTATAAACTTTAGAATAAATTTAACATATAGTTCATATTAACCCTTAAAAATAGGTCTAAGGTAGGTTTTCTTACATATTTTATACAAAAATTCAAAAAAATAAAAATTTAATAGACTAAACCTCAATATAAAACAAACAAAAATTATAAAAAATAAATCAAATACAAATTCGGTTATTGATTCGCTTTTGGTTTATGATTAAATTTGGTTTTCGGTACATAGATTTATAATCTATTTCTGGTATTTGGTCGGGTTCGGTTCTTCTAATTTTGTATTTTGGTTCTTTTGGTTTAAGGCTTATTTAACTATTTTTATTTTTTAGATATTGTTTGGTTTGGTATAGATCGAGTTTTGGTTCATGTATTTTTATAAAGACATTCAAAATAAAAATTAATAACAAATAGAAAACTATAAAAAGCTAAAATCTAGTTTTTGAAGAGTTTGTAACCGATACATTTTTATTAAAGTTATCTTTTTTAGATTTTTTTCTAATTAAATTTTGTTATTTATTCACTTCCAATTCGGGTTAAGATTCAACTTTCCAGATAAATAGATTTAGGACACATTTTGTTGTTTTGTCAACTTCGATTCATTAAATTTGCTATTTTGATTATTTAGATTTTAGGCTTATTTAAATATTTTTATTTCTTGGATAGAGTAATATTGATCGAGTACGGGTTTCAGATATTTTTATTTAAAAATTTAAAGTAAATTTCTAATTCATAGAAAAACTCCGATAAGGTAAAATTTGATTGTTGATTTAGATTTGGTTCGAGTTTGGGTTCACTTTTTTTGGTTACACAGATTTAGGAACCACTTAGATATTCTGTCGAGTTATGTTCTTTTAATTCAGATCGATTTCGGTTTGGTTCTCAATCCTTTAAAACAATATCTCGAAAAAACTATTCTAAACTATCAACACAGGTCTAACAACCTAAATGAAAATAGATTTAAATACAATAAAAATAAACAAATCCTACACTATAATGTAGGTATAATCCTAGTCTTATATATTAAAGCGAGATATACTTTCATTTTGATCATATTATAAACTTTATGATAAATTTAACATATGATTCATAACTACCCTTAAAAATAGGTTTAAGATGAATTTGCTGATAAACTTTTATATAAAAATTTTAAATAAAAACTTAGCTAGACAAAAACTCTAAAAAGATTAAAACTAAATTAAAATATGTCGAGTATAAATTTGATTTTTGATTCGCTTCTGAATCAAGTTTGAATTCGGTTTTTCCAATAAATAGATTGAGCACTCGTTATGATATTTTGTTGGGTATAGTTCTTCTAATTCATTTTTTGGGTTTTTGATATAACACTTATTAGGTTATTTTTATTTTTTGAACTTTGGTTTGGTATAGATCGAGTTTGGGTTTGAGTATTTTTTATATGAAAATCCAAAATAAATAAAGATATAATTAAAGTACTCTAGATTTTGGTTTTTGATATGGCTCCGGTTTGATTTTCTAAATATATAGGTATAAGACCAACAAAATATTTTGTCGTGTTTGGTTCAGATTCGATTCTTCTGATTCGAGTTGATTTTGATTTGGTTTTTGGGCCACTAAAACAACATCTCGAAAATAATGTTCAAAATATCAACTTGAATCTAAGAACCAAATAAAGACGAATTTAAACAAAAAATCAAATCCCACGCTATAGCGTGGGTATAACCCTAGTATATAGATATAAGGGATGCGATAAATCTAGTTAGAATCTTTTCCTCTAATTTTTATTCCTAGAACTTCTCTCAAAATTCCAATCCTATATATAAAGTTCTATAATATAATGTTGGATGTCAAAGTTAGTCATTAATAAGATGATTCCATGTGTCAAAATCCAACTATCAGAATTTTTTTTTTGTATTTATTTATTTTTTAAAAATGATAAAACATATTCTTAAATAGATTTTTCAAATATTTAGCTATATTACAAAATAATTATCTTTGATCCTAATCCTAGCAGAATATAATAATCTAAATATCTCCTAAATATTTATTTGTATACATAATCTCAATCTAAAAGCGATTTTGTATTCATAATGTTAATCTAAAAGGGAATTGTGAATATCAATTGCTATATATGCTTAAACACATAGAAGATTTTTCAATTATATCAAACTTTTCAAGCACTCTCCAATATAATTATTTTTTCCTATACACCCAACACAATCAAGGCAAACAAACAAAAAAGGTAAACAACTTAAAATTAATGTATCATTATTTTATTTTAATATTAGCATGATATCTTACGATCTTATTATATAATAGGTTTCAAAGTTACTCATTAGCATGATGGTTGCACGTGCAAAATCCAACGATCAGAAATTTTCTTATATTCATCCATTTAAAAGAAACAGATAAAATATATTTTTAAATAGAGTTTTCAATATTTAAATTTATTACAAAATATTTATCTTTGTTCACAATCCTAATATAAAAATAATTCTAAATTATTATCTTTCTTTACTTTAAAAACTAAAATAAAAATAATCATAGATGTTTATCTTCTATTAAGTATAAAATATAAACAAAAACATAATATTAAAAATTTTCCTTTAAAAAGCAATATATATATATATATATATACATTTGTTTATATGATATTTTGAATAATACTTGTCTATATATATACAATCCTAATTTAAAAAGAAATAGAAAATATTAATTGTTAAAAACTAATTTTGAGTACTAATCTAAGCATAAAATAAAGAAAAACATTATATTAAACAATTATATTTAAAACAAAAAATTATATGTATATATATATATGCACATATGATATTTTGATTTATATCCGTCTAGCTATATGCATAATCCTAGTTTAAAAAAATCCTAATCTAAAAATAAATTGAGAATATCTATTGTTAAAAAAATAAGTCTAATAAAAAGTAATTTTCAGTATTAATTTATTTTAATGAACATTTATCAATTTTAACAATCCTAACACAAAATTTAATTTAATTATTTTAAAAATTATGAACTAACATAATTGTATATTTATAAAATTAAAATTATGAAAAAAAACTGCAAATGTTATATACGAATAAAAAACAATTACCAATATTAGTCTTTATACGATAGGATAATTATCTAAATATCTTCAAAATATTTTATTTGTATACATAATCTTAATCTGAAAGAGAATTGTAAATATCGATTACTATATATACATAAACACATAGACAATTTTTTCTATTCTCTCCAATTTTCCAAGCTCTCTCCAAGTTAATTTTTCTCCTTTTTTTATATCTAACACAATCAAGACAAATAAGTGAAAAAGGTAAACATTTTAAATTTAATATATTATTATTTTATTTTACTATTATTAACATGATATATTATCATCTTATTATATAAAGTTGTATCTCAAAATTATTCATTAACAAGATTCTTCCACGTGTTAATCTTACGATCCAAGATTTTCATTATCTTATCCCATTATATAAAGTTGGGTTTGAAGAACGACCTGGCTTCTAAGGGATCGACCTAATATCCAAGGATTGATCGATCAACGCTAGGATTGATCGATCAATGCTCCTCGAGAAACCTAATTTCACTATTTTTCAGCTCCTGATATGAGACCTATAAATACTCTTTTCCTGTTTTGTTTTCCATACCTCGTCTTTGGCTTTGAGAAGAACGATTTTTATAGCATCTTTTGAGTTGTAACCTAGAGGAGAAGAATTTGGATCTCTACACAATTGGAGAAGAATCTCTAAACCTCTATTCTTATCTATTTTCAGTTTTTAATGAATTCCTTTACAATTGTTTGCTTGTTCTTTATCTCTATGTCTGAGTACTTTCATAGTCAAGTTTAAGGGTTTCAAAGGATCTTAAGGGACATAAGGATGAGGAACAAATAGGATGTCAATATGGATTCTCATCCAGAAACATGGTTAATGCCTAGGTTAGAGTAGCTAACTAATCTATGATCTTAGGTTACTTATTACTCCAGAAGCTTAATAAGAACTAGAACCTTCCTAGGTTAGCAATACCTTCACTACCAACGAGATTTGATGCTAGGTTGGGTTGTGGACATATCAGAACTGTTAATACTGCATGGTTAGATTTCTAGAACCAACAAGAGTTAGGACCTCTAGGATCCAAGCATAGTGTCTATCGCTGCGAGCGTAGGTTAGTCAATTGTTATTTCTGAGTCGAGAATAGAAATGAACCAAACCTGAATAGATTCTTCATTCTAACTCCCCGATTTCCTTATGAAGTCCCTAATCTTGATGTCTTTAGTCATTGTTTTACATCCAGTTTACTTAGTTAAAATAGATTCCCATCAAGTTATTTATCATCTTAGCTCTAATTAGATAACACAATCGTTAGTGTGATAGATTGGTCTTCGTAGATTCGATCCCTAAATACTATTTCGTTTGTTGTGCACTTGTAGTAGGATATAAGGTTAAAACTTGACAACATCAAGTTTTTGGCGCCGTTGCTGGGGAACCATTAGTTGCCTTTTGATTTTCTGTCTACAGTTTCAAGTCTATATTGTTATTTATGTTTTTCTTTTTGTTTGTTTTTTTTTTTTCAGGTGTATGACTAGAAGTTGAGGTTCTAAAAATCTGCTTAACTTAGATAAGCAGGAGCTTGTGAGAGTTGAAAGAGAAAACAGAAAAGTTAGGAATATGAATCCTCCAGAGAATCAAGCCCAGAATCCGCAGGAGCTGGCCACAGCAGTGCAGCAATTGCAGAGAGAGGTTGCCAAGATTAGGAGAGCACGAGATTGATAGGTGACATCGACACTCCACACACCTACTATCAGAATCGCTCAACCATCCGACCTCCTGCGATTGAGAGGAATGATTATGAGATCAAACCTCAGCTGATTGGGTTGGCGAAGCAGTATGTCTTTAATGGATTTCCAAGCGAGAATCCTATGGATCACGTAGAGAATTTCGAAGATGTATGCAGCACCACAAGCTCTAACGGTGTACCTGCAGATTATGTGAAGTGTAAGTTTTTTCATCATTCACTTTCGGACAAAGCTTCTAAGTGGTTGTGTTCATTACCTCTAGGATCACTCACCACATGGGCTCAGGTTCGAGCAGCCTTTCTCAATCAGTTCTACACTAAGTTGAAGACTACAGCTCTCAGGAGCAAGATTTCATCGTTTCAGAAACGATCTAGGGAGTCTCTGAATGAAGCATGGGAGTGTTTCAAGGACTACCAGCGAGATTGTCCACACCATGAGTATTTGGATGAGCAACTTCTCAACACTTTCTATAGTGGAATCAAGTAGGAGTACAAGAACTCACTCAATGCTACCAGCAATGGAGACTTTATGACACACTAGAGATGAAGCCTTCACTTTGGTTGACAACTTGGCTGCAAGTTCTGGTAGTCACTGTCCACAATATGATCGCACCACGAGAGTTAACAGTGTCAAGATTCAGAGGATCGATGACATTGCTGAGATGTTAGATATGCTAATCCGAGCAAATCAGGGTAATCAAAGGGATGTGAACCAAGTTGAAGACTGCAAAGAAGTGGTTTAGGTTCAAGATGACTCGGTTGTTTCTAAAGACCAAATGGAGGTCGACTATATCAACTGGCAGAACAGGGGACATAATCCAAACTATCTTTCCTACAGGAGCACCAACGTTGAGAATCCTCAGGATGTCACTTTTCCAGCGCCCTGATGTGTGTGATTTTTGATGGTTTAAGAGTCTTGTTTTAGGTTGTTTTGCATCCATCTAAATAGATTTTTCATTTACTTAGGTCCTTTTAGGTTTGTTTTGCTTTCTTTGCATTTGCATTTGGAGTTTGGAGTTTTATCTAGGAAAAGGAGCAGAAAAGGAGCTAAACTAGGGCTAAGGACAATTGGATCAGCTGCTAGGCGAAAAAGATTGTGCAACCTTTGATCGCTACCTCACGGATCATAGGGCGAGGACTACTCAGAACGCTCAAGAAAAGATGCCTCAGTCACCAGCCTCAACCTATCCGTCGTGAGGGAAGATCATTCCCTTCATCGAAAGGATTACACTCGGACCATCCACTCAGTCTCAATCCACGAGGACCAAATCAAGAAGCACTCCTCGGTGCCCAAGCTCACACAAGGACTCTGAGGGCAAGACTTACAGAATTCTTGGTTGACCGACTTAGGTCAGTTTGACCATTAGGGTTCTATAAATAACCCTATAAATACCCTCTAATCACACTCTTATCATTTTTATCTATTGTTTAGCTGAAAATCTCGTTCTGTCTTTTATTGCTTTTATGATTAGCATTGTTTAATGTACTCTTTGTTTAATGCTTTTATTTATATGAAGTTATGATTTAAGTTCATCTTGTTCTTCATCTTTATTTTCTACTATTTCATTTTAAGTTTATGATTATGCAATCTAGATCAACCCTACTCCTCCACACTTAATCCATGAGGCGCAAGTAGATCCGTTTGGATCTCGAGGATAGGGCGATCGGAGGTGAATATGTTGATTCCCTTGCCGTTCTAGCCATGATCTGAATCTGATCTCTTCTAACTTGGCTAAGCTTCATGATGATCTCTCCCTGATCAAGAGAGATCTGATTTGGGCCATGACCTAAGGCTAGCGCCAATGGGAGCGGAGACCAAGTGCCTTGTTAGTGATGGCTTTATTCGCAGAAGAGAGATCTACCATGTGGGTTGGCTGTTAGACGAGTTGGGCTTAGCTTAATGCTTCTGAGTTGGCTTGAACGCGGCTAGGTCCGTAATGGATCATCCGATCCGGATAGGGATCCTCATCGTGAGAGTGGGTCGATCTAACCTAGTCCCGGTCTGAGATCGCTCAAAAGAGTTTGGCGAGTTGGGATCGATGAGTTTATCGCTGATCAACCTTCCTATCCTCTAGATATTTGACCTTTAATTCTCTTTCTATCTTATTGCAATGGTTGTGCTCTGGTTTTATGCAATTTCTCCGTTTTAGTCATTTCCATTTTGTTTTAATTTTGTCTTTTAGTGTACTTTTTCCTATTCTCTAGTTTGCAAGCTCACCGAAATAATACAATCTATCATAGTGACAAAATGGTAGGTTGCTTGGACTAGGATCTAGTATTACAAAAGGTTGTTTACAAGCATCTCTGAGTATTTGGTTCGATAATCCCATCTACTACACTATGCTCGATTTGATTCTAGGATAGACAAAAACCCTTTTATCACGCCCACAATGCCTCAGGGGTCACCTTTTCAGGGAAAGCTATTCATTCAGAATTCAGGTCAGAGATGGGGTAATCAGAAGCCGTTTGTTCCGAATGCGGGAGCAAGCAACTGGAAAAGGCCATACAAGCCTTATATGCCGCCACTAATGCAGCAACAGCAACCTTCAGCAGCAGCTTCAGGGACATCAAACGAGGAAATCAAAGCTATGATTCAACAACTTGCTGTCGAACAACAAAAGACTACAAGAGAGCTTAATGCTAAGATGGACAACATCTACAATGATCTGAATGGGAAGTTTGAGTTAGTTTCTATGCATATCAAGAAGCTAGACACTCAAGTGGCTCAGACTGCTGAAGCTATTAAGCGTCCACAAGGAGCTTTACCTGGGAGAGTTGAGAAGAATCCCAAGGAATCCTACAATGTAGTCAAGTGTGAAGTTGGGAATTCAGTTGAAAGTAAGTACAAGCCTCCTATTCATACCCTAAGCAACTTGTGAAGATCGAAGACCAAGAAGAGTTCACTATACCTTGTCGAGTTGGAGAGCTAGATTTCAGTGATGCCTTATGTGATTCTGGAGCTAGTATCAGTGTTATCTCTTTGGAGACTATGAAGAAGCTTGGTATTGAATTAATGCAAGAACATAAATCCTCCGTCTCTTTCGGAGATGCATCTTCTAAGGTACCTAGAGGAAGACTTGTTGACTGAACTCTTATGGTTGGGAATTGCAAGATCCCAACAGAATTTACTGTGGTTGAGATGGCGAGAGAAGGAGTTGTTCCGATCTTATTGGGAAGACCATTCCTCAACACAGCTGGTGCCAAGTTAGACTCCCTTAACCAGAGAGTTGTGTTAGAGAATGTGGACAAGGATGTTTCATATCCTATTCGAGCTTCATTAATTGATTTCTGTGGGATGGTTAGAGATGGTAAAGGGAAGCAAGTGAGCTCTGAATCATCGGCTCAAGTTGCAGAACAAGATGAAGAAGACAGTGACTATGATGAGGAGTATAAGTTGCTTCTTGAACAGGAGAAAGACTCAGCTAAACGTCAAGACACTTGTATTCTTTATCGTCTTGACAAATTATGCAATTCTGATGTTAAGGGTTTGGTTATCAAAGTTTTTCCAGGTAGCTTTGGCTTTGATACTTCTGGAGTCTACATGATTAAGGAGATATGCTGGGATAGAACTGTTGCATTGCTGGATGTTTTAGGAAGGACAACTCACAAGAAAGATGAACAACTGAAGAAGTTCATCATCGAGGAGATTAGTGTCCAAGGAGTGAGAAAACCTCACTCAAGCAGTTCTGCCATCTGAATGGCATCCGAGTCAAGCTAATGACAGTAAAAGAGCGCTGACTGGAGGTAACCCACTATTAGGTAGTTTAGTATTCATTTTTCTTTTTGCTTTACATTCGTTTTGGTTTTTTGTGTTTTTGTTCAAAGAAAGGAAGCTGTCAGAGAGCACCGATCGATCAATACACACAACGATCGATCGATCAATGAGTTTACGCACAGTCCGTTGTGTCCGAGTTTATTGTTTATATTAACTGAGATGATTTTCATTTATGCTGTGAATTTTATGAGTTTTGAGTAGTTCACCTAGTGCTCTTGAGGATGAGTTAGGTTGGCTTGGATCTTAGGTTTTCTAGGTTGCTTAAGGCTAGGAATGCTTAGATCTTGTCTGATTTGGTGCTGTTAATGCTAGTTTCATTCTGATCAACTAATACTTGTTTTGGGATGTTCTAGCACCCGATAGGTGTTTGGTAGAACGTTAGATCAAACCACTTCATAGATTCACACGCTTAGCTCGAGGGATCGAATGTCTAAGTTGTGAATATGCTCCAATTGAGTTGATCATTCATGCCGGTTAAGTTATCAAACACCTATGGCGATAGGGTCTGTTAATAGCTCAATCAAGTTTGTTTACCACGAGATTGGATTCATTGCTTTGTATTCTCACTGCATAGAGATTAGATCTATTGAGTGTTGTCAAGCGCCTAGTTGATCTAAGAGTCATGCTGATCCATGAGGCTCATTGCTCAGGAACCTATTTTCTCACCCTGCGCTTGATTTTTTTGTCTTACCTATTGCCATTTACTGCTTTCTGTGTTTTCACTCTGTTTGCTATTTTTTGCTTTATTCACTTTTAAGTTCAATTTAAGTGATGCTAAATCAAACTTAGGTTGTTAGATAAAATTCACTCTGATTGGCTTGAATTAGAGTAGTTAACTGCATCATGATTGATAGCTACACTCCCACTTGGTTTGACACCTTTTGTGCTACTTCGACACGTTAGTACAATAGGATTTGAAAACGACAGTCTAGAGACCCGTGTACAATAATCTAAAAGTAAAGGATATATAAGATCCTTACTCCTTGGCTGGTTTTTGGAGGATAACTATGAGTTTTCAGACCTTGGCAAAATCTAGATTCTCTGGCACCCATCAGTTCAAGTCTTGATTGTGGGAAAGTCTCTCCAACTCATTACCTGCGAGTTTACTCTTCCCAACCACGACACATCTATGTTCGTCACATTTGTATATGCCTCAACTGCTACGTCTGACTTGCATACTCTTTGGCTCCAGTTATTGGCCTTCTCAAATAATATATTGATCCAAGGTAAACTATGGGTGCTTCTAGGTGGCTTTAACGAGAAATTGCACCCACAAGAACACTCTTTAAATGATGGCTTTACTTTGGATAGAGAAACCATGGATTTTAGTGAATGTCTACTGATACACAGAGTTTTAACCCTAGAATCTACTACAAGTGCATAGTAAGCGAAGTAGTATAGAAGGGATCGAATCCACGGGAACCAAATAGTTACCTTATCAATCCTAAAACCAAATTTAAGTTAAGACAAATCGAAGTAGAGGTGTTGATTGCAATTATACAAATCCAAAAATAAGAAATGTAAATTCAATAATAAAGGCATCAAGTACAGGGGGTTCATTTGCGAAGTAAGAATCTAAATTAGGGAATTAGTCAGGACATGATTAAGGTCAAGTCTCGAGTCAGACATAACTGTATAGCCAACACTCTTGTTGTGTCAACTACTATACCTAGCAAACTAGAAATCCTAAACTATTGTTTGGCACTAGAGATCTAAATATGCCTTATCAAATAGGTCTGATAGTTCCACAATTAGCCTCAACATCAGCTTTTGTTGGTTAAGGAGTAATTGCTCATTTATGTTCTTTTAGGCATCTAACAAGCTTTTGGAGAGTTAAACAACCTATGATCATAAAAAATTAGCTACTCAAGTCTTAGCTTTAAGATCAACAATAGACGAATAACTAATTAAGATTGAATCCTATTTATCCCTGATTCATTGATTTACTAATTCCCTAGAAAACCCTAAACCTGATAGGGAAACTACTCATACATGATTGAAAGGAAATAGGCAACCGACATGAAAAAAACATAATTAAATTGCAAGGTAAAATAATAGAATTTAGAATTCTTCTCCAAAGATGAAATCCTCTTCCAAATCTAAGAGTAAGTACAAACAATAGATGAAAATGCATTTTGTACAAAATAAAGGAAAATCAGACTTTCCACCAAAGGCTAAGGATCGATTGATTGATCCGCTAGAGACGGTCGATCGTAACATCAACTGGTCGACCGTTAGGTTGAGCGCATTTCTTTGAAAAAGCTAGAACGGTCGTTCCTAATATCCAAGGTTGATCTTCAGGTTGAGCGCATATCCTGGTGGTGATTAGATCGATTGATTAGGCGGAGGCTGATCGATATTCAACTCGTGCGCACCTTCTGATTATGAATGGAATTGATAAATCTACACTAAGAAATTGATCGATCTTGGTGTACAGCAAAACGCCAGAATTGCTCCATATTGTTCCAACTTGCTCCAATCCATACTTTGAGCGCTTAATCCCAATTTAACCTATTTTGTATCATTGTAGAGAATGTTGTGCTCGCAACATATTTGGTCCACAGCTTTGCATGGAAAGCAGTCGATCTCACCTAGAGGAACGCTTAAGGTTGATTTAAAGAAAGTGTTTGATTTGGTAAAATAGGACTTTGTGGTTGCGGCTTTAAGAGCATATGGATTATCAGACATATTTATCTCTTGGAGTTATGAATGCATATGTACTCCAACATTCTCCATCTCGGTAATTGGTGGATCTAGTGGATATTTCTCTAGCACCTGAGGATTAAGACAAGGTAACCTGATGTCACCCTATCTTTTTGTACTAGTAATGGAAGTCTTCTCAAAGTTACTACTTGCTCATTTTTAGTCAAACTACATTAGATATCATCCCTTAACATTAGGCTGGAAAATCTGATGACATAATGATCTTCATTTGGAAGGTGTAAATCCAATGGAAGTCGCAGTTTTTTCTAAGCCATAGGGAATCTACCAATAAGATATCTTGGTCTTCCCCTCATGTCTTGTAAGCTCAAGGTTGTGGAATATGTTCCTTGAATTGAAAAAATCAAAGGTGGTTTCCAATCATGGGCGGTGAAAACTATATCTTTTGCAGATAAAGCTCAACTTATTGCCTCAGTTAGAAATGGGATAATGGTTTTCTGGACTTCTACATTCACTCTTCATAAGAGATGCATTAAACCGGTTGAATCCCTATCTACTAGATTTCTTTGGTTAGGCCAAACTGCAGAAAAGTGTAATGCAAAAGTGTCATGGGATACCTTGTGTATCACAAAGAGTGAAGGAGGACTAGGCCTTCAGAGTTACCACCACTGGACCACCGTTTTAAGCCTAAGATAAGTCTGGTCACTATTCTCCAAAATTGTCTCGCTATGGGTCACATGGCACATATTCCACCACATCAACACAGTTTCCTCCTTCTAGTTTCTCAAAGAGAAGTCATCCGACACTTGGAACTAGAGAACATTGCTGCTGCTGCACCAAATTACAATCAGATTCATCAGGTGTGTACTAGGAAATGACCATTTAGCAAGCTTTTGAGCAGACCTCCATTTCGCCCATTAATTGACTTCATTGGGGTTGATGGTCCTTCTACCCTTCGGATACCTCTTCTGTCTACTATACTTGAAGCAATTAGGAAAAATTGTTGGGCTCTAACTCAACCATGATCTGACAGTGATGTGCTCCTTCATCTGCACTTATCCTCAATTACCTTACCTCTAGATTCTACAACATCTGATTCTTACGCGTGGTAGGTTGACAATACTATGGACCAGGTTTTTCCATATGAAAAAACATGGAATATTCTCGGGCCAAAAGGGCGGATTAAAGACTGGCATAAAACTGGCTGGTTCCAAGGAGCTACGCCTAAGCTTGCTTTTAATTTATGGATTTCCCAGTTAGATGGACTGCTAACAAGACAAAGGATGCAGTCATGGGGACTACATGTATCACCTTTGTGTTGTCTTTGCTCTTCCTTTGCAGAGAACAGAGACCACATTATGCTCCATTCTGAGTTTATAGTTTCTATATGGACCCTTGTTCTCATGAGGCTTCGTTGCACAATCACTGGTTTCCCCTCTTGGAACTCCCTTATCTCTTGGACTACCAAAGGAAACCCAATATCAACTGCACAGCTAGCCCATGCTGTAGTATATGCGATTTGGAGACATAGGAACAACTTTCTCGACAATGCCCAAGTCATCCTACTGGTGACTATGCTCAACAACATCAATAGAGAATTGATCAATAAAATCAACGGTAGTCGCCATAGAAAGAAATTCAGAAACATAATGCGCTTCTAGCCCTACAGATTTCTCAACTTCTTTGTTTCAGCAAAATCCTTGTGTTTATTCTTTTGGGCAAGTTTATGTATTATATAGCTGATAATTGTCTGCAAATGTTAAGAATGTGGTATTGATTTGATTTCTTCCTCTGGTATTTTAAGCAGAAATTGAAGAAGACTGGTTTGATTGGTTTGTGTTTAATGAACCGGGAATAAGGAGAAGAAATTGAGGTTGGTTTGCTCGAAAAAAATTGACTTCAGTTAAGACCCGGTTTAGAGTTGTGTACAGACTTTAAAAGGTCTACTTCTTCTTTGTTTTTCCTTAGAGGGATCTTAGTTCTGTTATGAGTCTTCTATTCTTTCAATCTCCATTGTTGTAATCGGTGAGCTCAAAATTGAGCTAAGAACTCTTTCTTTCTAGTGAATTGCTGGATTGATCCAACTCTAGATGCAGGCATAGACACATCATCTTTCCGAACTGGGTAAACAAATCGTGTGCGTTGTTCATCTTCTCTTGTTTCGACAAATTGCCTTCTCTCTCATTCTTTCTTTGTTATTCACGAAGTGTTGAACAAAAGGAAAGTTCGATTAGTCCAAAATTTGGATAATCGTGTTAAAGTGGTATCAGAGCCAGGTTCTAAGCATCGATGGTGAATCAGAAGATCGAGATTGAGAGGTTTAATGGAGAATCTGACTTTTCTCTCTGGAAGATTTGTATGTTGGCTTATCTTAGCGTCTCTAGTTTTAAGGACGTGAGTAACGATTTTTTGTTGACGAAGACAATATCGATTGAAAAGAGTGAAGGAAAGAAGGTAGATAATGGTGATGAATAGGATCGGATACAAACAAAGATTGTTCCTGATCCAGATAAAATAGCTCGTTCTGAAGAAGCAAGAAACTTTCTATTGTTGAATCTTGGAGATTCTGTATTACGACAAGTAAATCACTGCAAGAGAGCAGCTGAAACATGGCAAGCCTTGAATCAGTTGTACATGGAAACAGGTCTTCCTAATAGAATCAATTTATAACTTAAGTACTTTGGTTTTATGATGAATGAGTCGAAGAGTATCACGGAGAATTTGGATGAGATGTATAAGATCCTTGTGGAACTTGGAAGCCTGGATATCACAATCTCAAAAGAGATTCAGGCGATTATAACTCTTAAATCTCTCCCACCAAAGTATGCTCAGCTGAAGCACACCTTAAAATATGGTAATAAACATCTTTGAGTGCAAGATGTTGTTTCATCGGCCAAGACATTAGAAAAAGAAATGGCAGAAGAAGGAGTTATTGAACAAGGTACATCTTCGATTCTTTACACTTCAGAAAGAGGTAGAAACCCAAGTAAAGGTCAGAATGGGAATAGAAATCGTAGCACGTCAAAGTCTAAGATTGGAGTGACTTATTTGTTTTGTAAAAAGGAAGGTCACTTAAAGAAAGATTGCTATGCTAGAAAGAAAAAGAATGAGAATGAAAGTAAAGGAGAAGCTGGTGTGATTACTGAGAAACTTGTTTTTTCAGAAGCATTGAATGTTAATGAACAAATGGTTAAGGACTTGTGGATACTTGATTCTGGATGTACATCTCACATGACATCAAGGAGAGATTTGTTCTGTAGTTTTAGTGAAGAACAATCAATCATGATTCTGTTGGGTGATGATCGCTCTATAGTATCAAGAAGTCATGGATCAGTAAGGATCAACACACTAGGTGGTACAATAAAGGTACTGAATAATGTCAAATATGTTCCTAACTTGAGGAGAAATCTAATATCCACAGGGACTCTGGATAGACTTGGTTACAGTCATGAAGGGGGTGGTGGTAAAATTAGATATTTCAAGAATAATGCTACTGCATTGTTAGGGGAGTTAAAGAATGGTTTATATGTGTTGAATGGGGAGACAGAAACGGGTGAAGTTGTAATGTTGAAAGCACGATGAGTTCGACTAAGCTATGGCATAATAGACTTGGTCATATGAGTCTTAATAACATGAAGACACTTGTAAAGAAGGGTATTCTTCAGGATAAAGATGTAAAGGATTTTACTTTCTGTGAACATTGTATAATGGGAAAGTCAAAGAAGCTCAGCTTGGACATTGGCAAGCACATAACAAGTTAACTGTTGGATTATGTTCATGCGGATCTCTGGGATTCATCAACTGTCACACCATCTTAATCAGGGAATTAGTATTATCTCTCCATTGTAGATGATAAACAAAAAAGGTTTGGGTTATGTTTCTCAAGACAAAAGATGAAACGTTTGATAGATTTTGTGAGTGGAAAGAATTGGCACAAACACAAGCCAGAAAGAAAGTCAAAGTGTTGAGAACAGATAACGGTTTATAATTCTGTAACACTCGGTTTGATGAGTATTGCAAGAAGCATGGGATAGAAAGACATCGGACTTGCTCATATACACCACAGCAAAATGGCGTAGCTGAGCGTATGAACAAACCTTTAATGGACAAAGTTAGGTGTCTATTGAATGAGTCAGGCCTTGATGAAACATTTTGGGCAGCAGCAACGGCTTTAGCTGCATATGTAATCAACAAATCGCCGTCTTCTTCAATTGATCACAACATTCCTGAAGAACTGTGGCTTAAAAGAAAACCTGGATACAAGCATTTGAAACGTTTTGGTTCAGTGGCGTATGTTTATCAAATCAAGGTAAACTGAAACCAAGAGCACTTAAAGGAGCCTTTATTGGCTATCCACAAGGAGTTAAAGGGTATAAGATTTGGCTGTTGAATGAATAGAAATGTGTCATCAGGAGGAATGTGGTATTTCAGGAGGAAGTTCTATATAAAGATCTGTCAGAATCAGAAGATGGAAAGAAATCCCGGCCATATGATAACCACAAAGCACCAAAAGTGTTTTCAGAGCTGACTCATAATAAGGATCAATGTTCAGGGACTCTGAATGAATGTGGAGTTGGTTGAGATGATAACTCAAGTGACTCAGAATCAGAGAAGGGTTTCAAGACCCCAGAGAGAACATCAGGTAACTCAAGTGTTCTGGATTTAAATCAAGCTAGGAGTAATTTAAGAAGGGTGGACACAGATACAATTTCTTCACCTGCAGAGACTTCGGATGTGTCTGATTACCAACTGGCTAGAGTTAGACTCAGAAGGATATCAAGAGCACCAGAGAAGTTTTCAGATTACACTAACATGGCTTTTTCACTCATCATAGCAGAAGACATAGATTGTGATGAACCTAGTTGTTATCATGATGCAAAGGCTGATACAAACTGGAATAAATGGCATGAAGGTATGTCAGAGGAGATGAGATCTCTGTTGAAAAACAAGACCTGGGATATAGTTGACAGACCCATGGGTGTAAAGGTCTTAAGCTGCAGGTGGCTGGTTAAGAAGAAACCTGGTATTCTAGGAGTAGAAAGGGAAAGGTTTAAAGCAAGACTAGTTGTGAGAGGATATACACAGAAGAAGGGGAATGATTACGAGGAAGTTTTTTCTCCTGTAGTTAAACATATCTCCATCAGGATACTAATGTCTTTGGTAACAAAAAAAGATATGTGTTGGAGCAAATGGATGTAAAACGGCATTTTTACATGGTGAACTTGATCAAGATTTATATATGGAGCAGCCAGAAGGTTTTGAGGTTAATACTAACAAAGATCACGTGTGTCTACTCCAAAAATCACTCTATGGCCTAAAACAGGCTCCACGCCTATGGAACAAAAGGTTTAACACTTTCATGTTGAATCAAGGTTTTGTCATAAGTGATCATGACTCCTGTTTGTATGTTAAAGAAATAAGTGCAGAACAGTATGTTTATCTGTTGCTGTATGTGGATGATATACTCATAGCAGGGAAAGATAAAGGCAAGGTAGAAGCTCTTAAGCAAGTACTCAACACATAATTTGACATGAAGGATATGGGGCCAGCTAGTATAATCCTTGGCATAGATATTGATACAACGAGTTTTAACCCTATATCCTACTGCAAGTGCACAGCAA
>OVBA01005757.1:0-18930 GCA_900406435.1 Lepidium aucheri
ACCGTATGTGGTGTATACGGATGCATCACGAATGGGATTGGGCTGTGTGTTTATGCAGCATGGAAAGGTGATCGCTTATGCATCACGACAATTGAGAAAACATGAGGTGAATTATCCCACTCATGACTTGAAATTACCTGCGGTTTTATTTGCCTTAAAGATTTGGCGATCCTATCTTTATGGTGGGAAGGTACAAGTATTCACGGACCATAAGAGTTTGAAGTACGTCTTCACTCAACCAGATCTGAACTTAAGGCAAAGAAGATGGATGTAACTCATAGCTGATTATGACTTGGTCATAGAATACCACCCGGGTAAAACAAACTTAGTTGCGGATGCACTAAGTAGGAAACGTGTAGACATGGACTCCGAAAGGAAGTTAGGACGAATTGTAGACATGGTTGGAACATTAATGTTGTCAGCCTTAATGGTGGAAGAAGAACCCTTAGGCTTGGGGGCTGCGGATCAAGCTGATTTGTTGACTAGAGTCTGGATGGCTCAAGAGAAAGATGAGAATTTGAAAAAGGCCGCAGGGAATGATAGAATTGAATACCAAACTTCGAGCAATGGGACTATTTTGGTTAATGGTCGTGTGTGTGTTCCTAATGATCAAGGATTAAAGGATAAAATCCTTAAGGAGGCATATAAGTCTAAGTTACCAATCCACCTGGGATCGACCAAGATTTACCGAGACTTGAAAAGGTACTATCATTGGACAGGAATGAAATGTGATGTGGCTAAGTGTGTATCCGAATGCCCAACTTGGCAATTGGTGAAGGCTGAACACCAAGTTCCTAGTGGACTATTGCAAAGTTAACCTATCCCTGAATGGAAATGGGATATGACAACGATGGATTTCATCACGGGATTGCCCATGTGTGATAAGAAGGATTCAATATGGGTAATCGTGGACAGGTTGGCAAAGTCCACACACTTCCTTACAGTCAATAGAATGGATAGTGCTCAAAGGTTAGCCGAGATCTATATAAGAGAAATCTTGCATGGCGCACCCGCAAGTATCATCTCGGACAGAGATACTAAGTTTGTTTCAGCTTTTTGGATAGCTCTTCAAACTAAGTTAGGGACAAAGGTCCACACAAGTACAGCTGATAAGTGTGATTTTTAACGGTTTTAGAGCAATATTTTAGGTTTTTTTGCATTTGATTAGATAGCTTTTCCATGCATTCCAGTCCATTTAGGTTAGTTTTGCACTTTTTGCACTTGCATTTGGAGTTTTTCTAGGAAAGGGAGCAAAAAGAAGGTTAAAATGGAGCTAAAGCTATTGGAGCCAGCTGCTAAGGAAAAGGAGTTGCTCAGACTCGGATTGCTGCCTCGTGGTTCGCAGGGCGAGGGTCGCTCAGTTTGCTAACGGAAGGAAACCTCAGTCGCTAGCCTCAGTTTATCTACCGCGAGGAGAAACAACTTACCTCACTCAGACCATTCTACTCCGCCTCAGTCTGCGAGGACAAAGCAAAAGACCACTCCTCGGTGTCCAAGCTCACCAAGTGACAACAAGGAGAAGATTTCTAGCTAACCGACTTAGGTCGGTTTGATCATTGCATAACCCTATAAATACCCCTTAATCATCATTTTATAGATCATCTGATGTTTTAGCAAAAAAAACTCTCTCTAATTTTCGTTGTAGCTTTTATTATTGCTCTTAAGGTACTTTGTTGAATCCTTTTATGCTTTAATGAATTAAGTTTGCTTAGATCTTCATCTTTTACTTTTTGTTCTTTACTTTATTATTGGAAAGTTTTTCAAACTTGAAGAGAAGTCGGATGACACGTCAGCAAAACAAAGAAATAGAAATTTTTCTATTTCGACATGGAAATTTTTCGTAAATCTAACATGAATCTTACCAGATTCAATCTTATCAAAACAATTGTAAATCTTCCTTTATTTTTTCACATGTAACCGACTCTATAACCTATATATAGAGGCACAATCCTTTGAAAAAAGAATCGCCTTTTTGATATACAAAAAGGTAAGAAGAACACCCTAGTCTGCAATCATCTCTACTCTTTTAAGTTAACTACTCTTGCTTCAATCCAACTCACAAGTGTCCTTGCCCATTCTCTCCCACTTTTTTAATCAGGAACCTTGAATTCTAGAACTGTTTGTGCTAGATCCGGTTCCAACATTCATGTTAAAATTTTAATATAATGCAATAGAATTTTTTCAATATATAGTATACGAAATATATCATAATTTTAAAATATTTTATTTAAGTATACTATGATTAATATTATTTGTTTAAAACCAGAAAGTGTAACCATTCAAAATTTGTATTAAATATTTTACAATATTATTTCTATTTATATAGGTATGTACTGAATATTATATATCATTATAGAATATTTTAGGTATGTATTGAATATTATATAAAATTATTTCTTTTTATATAGGGGTCCTAAAGATATGAATAAGAATCAATTATTCTTATTTTCTACTCTACATGAATTAATTAAGAGAAAAATGTTATTTAGACCCTCCACTTACTAAAATGGGTAAAAAATATTAAAATCTCTCTTACCTATATTAAACCATGAAAGAAAGATTGACTATTCAGTTAAATCCTGAATTTTGCATTGATTTTGCCGATTGAACCGCCGTTATATTATTAAACAGACTTGAGAAACTCTGTTTAGAACACTTCTAATGGAGGTTTTTAAGTGGGTTTCCAAACATTAAAAAAAAAGAAAAGCAGGAAAGAGAATTGGGAGGGATTCTTAAAAGAGAGACTTTAGAGTCTTGGTTTCTAATATAAGAAATCACATTTGACATGTGTTGATATTTGATTGAACAATTTAAATTAAAAAAAAAATTTAAATAAATAATAAATTCTTATAAAAATAATAATATTTAATAATCTTACAACTCAAAAAAAAATTCTCTCAGCCACTCGTGCTGACATCACTCTCGACTTGCCGTTCAGTCGACAAATCTCTGACATCCTAAGGCGTCATTCACCGCCGTCAATCCTAACGAAGCAACCTTCTCCAACGATGTGGTACCTTCAACAACCCAAACTAGCATGTTTGACTCCACTCAACTAGAGATCTGGATACAAGGAATACTCAACGAAAATCCCAACTATTTGAACCAGATCTTTCGGCCTTAATAATCCGGAGGAGCTAAGGATAAGAACACTCTTGGGTGGATCTACTCACTGGAATGATGGATCAACAACTACTCAACAAATTGAGATCGATGAAAATTGAAGAGGACCAAACGATCGATCTTCCAGCGTCTGGTAGCTACACCAACCTAGCTCAAGACAATCATACCATAATAGGTAAACGTCTAAACCCTAATGCCCAGAACATAGTTAGATTCATGCTAGGGATGCCTAGAATCTGGAGATTAGGGAACATAATCAAAGGAACGGCCTTAGGAAATGATTCATTTCAGTTCCGATTCCAATCGGAAAACGATATAGAAGAAGTGCTCCAATTTAACCTTTGGAACTTTGAAAACTGGGTTTTCACGATAACCTGACTTGATCAAAATTTCTCAGACGAAAAACTAACAATCATCCCGCTGTGGATTAGACTATCTGATATTCCGGTAGAACACTTTACCAAAGACCTTTTTCAGGCAATAGCTAACTCATTAGGTGATGTTTTGGAGGTGGACTTTGATGCCACCTACAACCCTTTATAAGAGTAAAAATCCTCTTCTACATCTTAAACCCCATAAGAGGAACAAGATCCTTTAGACTCCCTTCACGTAAAACCATCACTGTAAAGCTGGATTTCGAAAGAGTCAGAAACACTTGCAAGCTTTGTAAAAGGTTAACCCACAGTGAGAACAAATGCCCACACAAGGAAGCAAAACATCAAAAAAGGGACATGGAAACTTCACCGACTCCAGAAAAAAGAAACGACAACCAGGATTCCACCATTTACTCCCCGCATCCACCAGAACATCCCAACAAAAACATCCCAATAAACATAAAGGAAACCACTCAAAACTTCACCCTAGTTAGCAGAACAAGAGAATCTAATCTGAACTATGGAAATAACCAGCAACAGTCTGATAGCAGACCAAGCCATAAGAGGGTAAGTTCATCAAACTCAAAAAACTATGACTTCGCCAACAATATGGAGGAGGAGGGTCAAAGCAGCTTGTGAGTCCATAGAGCCTCCCAAAAACCACCCCCACCACTTTGACAGACAACCCATTAGGAGGAAAAGATCTTGGAAAAAAATTAAGAAATACAGATCTAAAAAGAAACAAAAATTAGAAACAGTAACTTCCCCTAAGCTAGGCATAGAATTGGCTCCAACCTGAAAGGTCTGGTGGCTCTCCTGAAGTCACCTAGTGACAAATGAGCATACTAAGTTAGAACTGTCTAGGACTGGGGAACACCTTGACAGTTCGACGCCTAAAGGAAATAAGGAAGAAGTTATTTCCGGCCATCATGTTCCTCATGGAGACCAAAAACACCCTACATCACTTATAGTCAATTCAAAAATGGACCGGCTATGACAATCTATACATAGTGGAACCAAATGGGCGTAGTGGAGGTCTAGCCTTGCTGTGGAAAAACCATATCAACCTTACAATTCATAGGAGCTGTAACAACTACATAGACGGAGAATTAATGATAGGTGGCGAAGAGTAGAAGCTACCTTCATCTATGGACATCTGGTTACCTCACGCAGACCAGGAATTTGGAATGAGATCCAAACATTTGGTGAAAAAAAGATCCTCCCCATGGTTATTGATTGGAGACTTTAACGAAATCTACTCCAATGCTGATAAACTAGGAGGCCCCACAAGACCTGAAAACTTATTGGCCAACTTCAGATCCTTCCTAAGAATCTGTAAACTCAGAGAATTAGAATGCTCAGAGCAACATTACTCCTAGATGGGAATGAGAGGAAATTTGTGGATCCAATGCAGACTAGATAAGAGCTATGGGTGTGTAGAGTGGATACAAAAATTCTCAATAACCAATACAGAATACATGACGATAATAGGCTCAGACCATAGACGACTCTACACAACAATCATGACAGAGAACTCCAGTTATATGGCGTGGTTCTGTTTTGACAAAAGATGGGTGAACAAAAAGGTTTTCAAAGAACTAATCCAGAATGCATGGACCAAAGTAATGGTAAAGGAAGGAACTTCAACAATGGAAGGCCTTGCAGAATGCAGGAAACACATTTCCCGATGGAAAAAAAAAATCAAAACAAACTCATCCTCCATTTGAGGAGCTCCGAGTCAAACTGGATAATGAAATGGCTAAAACAAATCCTGACTACCAGCTAATTTTAAAACTAAAAAAGGAACTAAGAATGCACTTTATGGAAGAGGAGCAATTCTGGAAACAAAAAAGCAAGGAAAACTAGGTGAGAATGGGGGACTAAAACTCCAAGTTCTTCCATAATTTTGTCAGCTATAAGAGAACAAAAAACAGAATGTTGGCACTAGCTGATTTGAATGGGACTATGAACTTTGAAGAAGGCTCGTAAGGATCAATTGCAGCTATTATTTTAGGGACCTGTTCAAATGCTCCCTTCCAACTGGAATAAATGCTACACTCAGTAACAGACCAAATGAATAACCAGCTAATGGCTCTAGTTACTGACTCTGAAGTACAACAAGCCGCATTTAGCATCAGAGGAGACAGTGCCCCAGCCCTGACGGAATAACATACAATCCTTTTGGACCACAGTGAAAGAAAAAATAACAAGGGAGGTCAAAGAAGTTTTCGAGGGAGGAGTCTTCCCAAATGAATGGAACTACACTCACATTGCATTGATTCCAAAAACTCAAAACCCCAGAGACATGACAAATTACAGACCAATAAGCTTGTGCTCAGTAGTATACAAAATTTATGCAAAGATATTGGCGAAAAGATTACAACCAATCCTACCTAGCGTGATTTCTGAAACCCAAGGAGCCTTTACAGCAGGGAGACTCATATCTGATAATGTGTTACTTGCAAACGGGATCATGCATCACTTAAACTCCAACACAGAAGGCCAAACTAAAAACATGGCGGTTAAAACAGACATGTCCAAGGCATACGATAGATTGGAATGGAAGTTCCTGGAGATCATGCTCACTAAACTAGGCTTTTGTAAAGAATGGATAAAATGAGTAATGTTCTTTATTTCCACAGTAAGATACTCAGTTCTAATTAATGGATCCCCTTATGGTTATATATCTCCAGAGAGAGGATTAAGACAAGGAGACCCACTATCTCCTTTTCTCTTTGTGCTAGGAACTGAAGGACTAATTCATTTAATGAATAGAAGTCTAAACTCAGGGGAGCTCTCAGGAATCAGATTCGGTAATAATGGACATAAAAATTCAGCATCTACTATATGCTGATGACGGCCTCTTCATATGTAAAGCCAACTCCCAAGAAGCAAAGTCTCTTAAAAAATGCTTCAACAAATATGAGTGCATATCTGACCAACGCATCAATTTCGAGAAGTCAGCAATTGTTTTTCTCAGAAAGGTTAAGCCTGAAATAAAAAAGCCGCTTAAAGACTTACTGCAAATACAAACAGACCATAGGATAGGAAATTATCTAGGCCTGCCTGAATGCTTTAAAGGCTCCAAAAAAATCTTTGATTATATCTCTAAGAAGCTAAAAAGCAAAACTGACAACTGGTTCTCAAAAAACCTCTCGCTAGGAGGCAAAGAGATAATGATCAAAACTATGGCGATGGCCTTCCCTATCTATGCGATGTTGTGCTTTATACTATCAAAAGATTAATGCCAAAAGATCACAAGTGCAATGAGACAATTATTGTGGACCACAACAAGTTATAAAAAGAAAATATCATGGGTCTCATGGTCTAAGATGTTCAAATCCAAACAAGAAGGAGGACTAGGCTTCAAAAGTATTGAAGAGTTCAACCAAGCCTTGCTGGCAAAACAGGCTTGGAGACTTCTCAACGCACCGAACTCATTGACCGCTAGAGCTTACAAATCTAAATACTACAAAGATCAGGACTTCCTTTCAAACACTCGACATACTTCAACCTCATATGCCTGGAACATCAGTAAACATGGACAAGAAATCTTAGAGAAAGGCTTACTCAAACAGGTAGAAGATGGTAAGGATACATATGTCTGGAGCACTAGATGGATCTGTAAGGATAAACCTTGAGCTCCAATAAGCAAAGAAAGCACATTCAATGTGAATCTCAAAGTAGCTGACCTGATAAGCATAGAAAATTGGAATAAACCATTAGTTCTGGACACGTTCATAGAGGTAGATGCAAATTCTATACTAGAAATACCTCCTTGTATCTCATCCAGGAACTCATGGATTTGGTGGCTGAACCCTTCAAGTGATTACACAGTTAAAAGTGGCTACCGACTATCACAAAGGATACAGAGCCAAGAAACTAGCTATAATGCTACCACCTCTAACCCAACCATAACCCTGAAACATAAAATATTGAAGATTAAGGCTCCAAGGAAAATCCTTCTCTTCCTTTGGAAAGCCATGTCAGAGGCATTAGCTGTAAATGCTGGTTTAAAAAAAGGAAAATACTAAGTGATGACACATACTCTATCTGTAACACAGACAAAGAAACTGTAAACCATTGTCTCTTCACGTGTCATCCTGCAAGGAAAATGTGGGGTTTTCTCCATGTCCCTCTCCACCATTAGGATTCTCTGACAACTCGCTAACATCAAACGTTGCCTATCTGTTGAACAAGAATAGCCAGGTAAGAGAGGAGAATGACATACTCAAACTATTTCCTTGGCTTCTTTGGACAATATGGAAAATGAGAAATGAAATAGTGATCAAAAAGACCATCCCAAACCTGCAAATAAAGGTCCAAGAAGTCATAGCTAAGAATGATCTATGGACCCACATCACTCCCAAAGAAACACATCAAGTGAACAACATACACGGCCCCAAGTTGTCAGTATGAACAGATTAGAAACCCGGAAGTAAGCCATGTAATTAATTGGCATGTGGCTTGGTCAACTAAATCCAACCTTAATGGTGCAGCTTTTATTCTAAATGATCTCAAAGATAGGAGCTACATTCACAGTAGACACGTGATCCGAGGCTCAATAACATATTTGACAACAGCTTTTTCTGGCTTACACTGCATACTATTAACAATGTTAGAGCTCCAATTCCTTAAGGTGGTAATCGAAGTGGACAATAAAACAATACTGAAGGCAATTTTAAGTCCATCAAAATGGCCCAAACACAAAGCCTGGCTCCACAAAATTCACCAACTCACAGACAAGTTTCAGATATGCCTCTTTAGGGAAACTCTCCCTAGACAGAACAAAAGAGCAAGGGCGATTGCATCAAGTGGTTAAAGATGGCAGGTTCAACGACTACACAGCTAGAGGTCTTCCAAGTTGGCTTATACACTTAGAAACACCTAAAGCTCTTCAGTCTCATTGATTCACCATCTAACATCCAATCTTGGGCTGACTATCCTAACATAGATCATTTCCATACAAGTTGTTTTCCCTCGCATCTATCTACTCATTCCCAAGACCCCTCATCTCCCATCACGCTATCTTTGGCCAAGAGCCTGGCTCACTAACTGCTAAACTGGCCAACACAAGTCAGCTCTGTCGCAAATTTGTCCTTTAGTGTTTGTCTGTAGCTTTTGTCCCCTTGCAAGGCTGTTACAGGAGGTTCTTAGCTTAAGATTCCAAGTCAGAGATAATCTAAACCTAAGGCGTACAAATATAGAATCGGCTTGTAATAATTGCCCTTTGTATTTTCTGGGGCAATGATTACCTAACTTTTCCAATCAATTTAAAAAGATTTATTCATGTTTTTTTCGACTACAGCCTGCAAAGAAGAATCAACACCACGTGGTGCTTGTCAGGAAAAACCGGCTCAACTCCTCATGCCTTACCCATGGAAGCTAGAAAAGATTACGTACAGAAACACAAGTCAATAACAATAGAACAATCTCCAAAATACTCTCGCAGGAATGGACAACAACCTTTGACAAGCACTAAATCAGTTCAACTTGGGAAGAAAAAATCCTTCGGCTTTCCTTGAGACTTCAATGTATTATTCCCCACCCCCCATGTCGCCAATAGTAAGAGTCTGCTAATAAAAGCCCTTAATACTACAAAAAGAGCGTCCAAGATATGATTGAAGACCTCCCGAAGAACTGGTGTCTTTACAACTCGGTTCGAGGGAGAATGCTCGACAAAGAACACGCCAAGTTCTTCTTTGACAGAAAGGAAGACCTTAACGCGATATACAAATGCAACCACTCCTGTATAATGGCTGGCTTGTTGCGGCGGCAAAATGGATGCACAATCAAGCGCTGAGGCCTCTCAACAAGGTACACTTATGGATCCAAATACGACAACTTTCCCTGTAGTACGCCTCAGAGGAAGTGGTTTGCCACCTTGCGGCTCTAGTTGGTGTGGTACTCGAAATTGACATAAACAACCCATCAACAACGCGACAATTCCTCATAAGGGTAAAGGTAAGCTTTAACATCTCTGAGAGACTTAGATACTACAGAGAGGTACTTTGTCAAAATAGAAAAAGATTCCATGTTCAATACTACTATGAGTGCGTGGCAAGGCTCTGCTTTAACTGCCAACGGATCACCCGTTCTATGACCTTTTGCACCCATGGACACTCCGATGGACTATTTTCTCTGTCATGTGTAAGCCACGCCACACCAAGGAGCCTCTTCTGAAAGCGGTAGATCTATGAATGACTGGTCGAACTCCCTCAAGATCCATCTTGTCTCAGCCGCATCTCACGCATGCTGCTGTCAATGATCATCAAGTCTTGACAAGATACAGCACCAGAGTCACAATTGATGATGTCCTCAACAATCCTGCGGACACCTTCATGGCGGATGTTAGCCCTGAACCTATTGACATGGAGCTGGCCATACCAAACGAGTCTCCAGACCCGCTTCTCAACAACACACCTACCATTTCAAGCAACGATCAAAGGAATCACAGCAGGGCCAATGAATAATATTGTCCAGGATTCAAAAGCTCCATCACCGAAGGATAATGAAGAAAAAGTGACCTGAAAATAGAGCACCGAATCTGTTATACTCTTTGGTCTCTATGTCAATCTATCTCAAAACTATCTCTTTTGGTCCTCAAGTCTTAGTTTCTTGTCTATTTCTTGTCTGTTTCATGTTTTAGAGCTTGAACCTTTTAATTTTCTATATTCAATTCGGTTAAGTTGTCTTGGATGCAAGTAGAGGAGCTAGATCCTTTGCTCCTTTTAGTTTTTTTTGTCAACGGATAAATATATTAATGATAAGTCTATACTTCAAAAGAGCATACAAGAGACACAATTACACAACCAACCCATTAGTTGACTCTCTAATAGAACGAGCGAGAGTATCAGCTTTATAGTTCAGTGATCTTGGGATACAAAGAGAGAGAAAACATTAAATAGAGATTTCAACCTAAAGAAGCCTTCGTGGTAAATTTGAAAAGCAGGCCACTCTTCTGGATTCGATATGATCTTTATGACGTCGGTGCAATCCGTTGCAAAATGCACTTCCAAGAACTAAAAAGAAATTAGAGACTCCATAGCCCAGAGGAGGGCTTCCACTTCTGAGTGAAGGGCAGAAAGGCTTCTCCTAATCCGACGAGCACCCATATTGATACCAGAATGATCATCAGAAAACCACACCCAACCAATACCCAAAAACAAGTCTGCATTTTTCCACGATCCATCAACGAAACACCTGTGACCCGTAAAACTAGGATTGGTAGTTAAAGGTTGTGACACCTCCGGCCATGGAATGGAAGCATTAAAACATCTTGGTTGTAACAACACTGTTTTTGGACGTCTTTCTTCTACCCACTCATTTGCTTCTTGTAATGCTTGGGATAATAATTCTAGAGGTTTTTTACTTACTCCTGAGAAACAACTATCATTCCTAGCTTTCCAGAGATGCCTTATTATCCAAGGGATAACTTTAACATCTATCGACTCTGGGACTCACTAGAAAAGATAGTCCATATTATATCAGAACGTACACTCGATAGTGCCCAAGATTGAGTTGCAGGGGGACATTCAAAAAGAACATAATTTATCGTTTCCTCCTCTGCTCCACATCTATCACATCTCGGGTCACACTTAATACCTCTAGTATTACGATTATATTTAACCGTAGTGCATCCTGATAATGTTTGCCAAATAAAATGCTTAATCTTATTTGAACAATCTAGTTTCCAAACTTTGGCTTGAAGAGCCCATAAATTGGGTCCTTGTCTGCCAGTCTCAAGTAGAGCATTACTCTCTCCTGTAGCATATCCCGATTTAACGGAGTAGCGACCTATTTTTGTATAGTGCCATCCCCAATAATCAGATCTTTTCCTATACAGAATAGGGATGCCCAATATTAATTCGACATTCGATGGAACAAAGTATTATCATAATATTGTCTCACGCCATGATCTTGTTTGGAAATCAATAAATTGATCAATAGTAAAATCAGGGTATAGGCTGATCAAAGCCTAATGCCGGTCTTTGATGTGTGTATTTTTGATGGTTTTAGAGTCTTATTTTAGGTTGTTTTGCATCCGTTTAGCTAGATTTTCCATGCACTTAGGTCCGTTTAGGTTAGCTTTGCAATTTTTGCATTTGCATTTGGAGTTTTGGAATTTATGAAGGTAAAGGAGCAAAAGGAGCGGAAAAGGAGCTAAAATGGAGTTAAGGATGATTGGATCAGCCGCTCGGCAAAATAAGTCATGCAAACTTGGATCGCTGCCTCGCGGATTGCAGGCAAGGACTGCTCAGAACGCTCATGAAAAGACGCCTCAGTCACCAGCCTCAACCCATTTGCTGGGAGGAAAGACAAATCCATTACACTCAGACTATTCACTCGGCCTCAACTCCCGAGATTGAAGATCAAAACCACTCCTCGTTGCCCAAGCTCGCGCAAGGACTCCGAGGGCAAGATTTCTAGTTGACCGACTTAGGTCGCTTTGACCATTAGGGTTATGCAAATTACCCTATAAATACCCCTTAATCACTATCTTATCATTTTATCTGTTGTTTAGCCGAAAAAACTCTCTCTATTTTTGGTTGTTGCTTTCTTTTATGCTTGTTAAGGTACTTTGATGATTATGCTTAAGTTTTAATGGAATGATTTTGGATTGATCTTCATATTTACTTTCTGCTCTTTATTTTATTGTTGTTTATGTTTATGCTAATGAGATCTCCTCTGATCCTCCACTCTCAAGCTATGAGACGTTAGTAGATCCTTGTGGATCTCGAGGATACGGAGATCGAAGGTGAAACCACTGATCCACTCGCCTTGCGAACAATGATCTGATCCGATCTCTTCTCACATGGCCGAGCTTAAGGCCGATCTCTCCCTGATCAAAAGAGATCTGATTTGGACCGAAACCTAAAGCTAGCGCTAAGGCAATCGGAGACCGAGTGCCATGTGAGTGATGGTTTGATCCACCGAGGAGAGATCTAGTATTGTGGATCGACTATTAGATGTATTGGGATGAACTTTAAGCTTCTGATTTGGCATGATCGTGGCTAGCACCGTAATGGATCAGCCGGTTTGGAAAGGGGTCTTCACCATGAGAATGGGTTGATCTAGCTTGTCCTGGTCTAGGGATCGCCTTATATAGCCTGGCGAGGTCGGATTGGCGAGTTTATCGCCGATCAAACACCTCATATCCTCTAGATTCATGCTTTTACCTTAGATTCACTTATTGTTATTATCTTGCTCTGTTTATTGATCATTTCTCTATTTTTGTGGGTTCAAGTTCTGTTTCTATTTTGTCCTGTAGCTTATTTTGTCCTATTGGCTAGATTGCAAGCTCACTAGAAAACATAGCCTATCTTTGTGAGAAATTGATAGGTTTCCTGGACTAGGAACTAGTAGTAGATAGGTTGATTACAAGTAACTACGGAGTATTGGTTCGACATCCCACGTACTTACCACCATGCTTCAATGATTTGATCACCTAGGCTCAAAAACCTTGTTCTCAAATTGGCGCCGTTGCCAAATCAGTTTTTGCTTGTTCCAATATATAATTTGCTAGTCTTAGAGTCAGGTTTTATGTCATTACTATTCAAACTTGTCTGTGTTTCACTAAGCTTGGATCTCTAAGGACCAAGCCTCCACCTTATTGACAAGTTGTTGTTTCTGTCTTTGTAGGCCTCGCAGGTACCCTCGCCATTTGACACCAAGGCCAGCGACAGAATCAGCATCCTCGTTTCAACTCCTGCGAGTTGTGCAAGTAATTAGTTCAGTTTATTTGGTTGATGCACACACGGCCAAAAGGTTCTCACCACCTTCCAACACCCGTCGACGATATCAACCAGCTCACTCGTAAGATTCGATAAAGGCGCAGTACAATGCAGCAACCACAGCCAGACCTGGATAATTCTACACCTGGAACGACATCGGATGGAACACTTCTGTTGGTTAATGAGGCCGCCCACCAGGCGCGAGCACAGAACCCAGCACGTCGCCCTCGTTGTATTGGTGCGAGCGACGCCCCGAGTACACACACAATACGAAATAAGATTCAGCCGCCGGCGATCCAGAACAACAATTTTGAGATAAATAGTGGACTCATCTCCATGGTGTGGTCTACCCTCGGAAGACCCCCTCGACCACCTCGACGAGTTTGAGAGATTATGCTCACTCACTTGTATCAATAGGGTGAGTGAAGATGCCCTGAAGCTCAGACTCTTTCCTTTCTCTCTATGGGATAGAGCACATCAGTGGGAAAGCACCTTCCCACCGGATCAATCAAAACTTGGCCGTAGTGTAAACACATGTTTCTCACCAAGTTCTTTTCAAACTCACGAACGGCAAAGCTTCGGAACAGCATATCCAACTTTGTCCAGCAAAGCAGCGAGTCTTTGGCCAAGGCGTGGGATCGGTACAACACTTACGAAGCTCGATGCCCTCATAATGGTTTCAGAGAAGATACCATCCTCAACAACTTTAACCGAGTAGTTCTCCTGCGGATACATATGTTGTTGGACACCGCAAGTCATGGGAGCTTTCTCCAGCAGGATATCAACGAGGGACATGCATTGATTGAGAATCTCGCCTTAGCTGATGGACAGTATGGCGAGGATTATGACCGAGTTATCAGAGGAACCTCAGATTCCGACACTTCCGCAAGAAAGGAGTTAAAGCAACTTCATGAGAAACTGGATAAATTGCTCATGGTCCACACCAAACATGTGAACTTGGTAGAAGAGGATGTAGCTGAAGAGAATGAGGACGAGCAATTGGAGGAGATTTGTTTTGTTCAAAACCAAAATGGATCCAAGCCGTGGGTAAAATTACAAGCAGAATCCGAACCTAAGCTATCGGAGTACAAATGTGACCAACCCTCAGGATCAGGTATATCCACCAAAGCAAAGAGCACGGACTCCAAAAGAGCAACAGCAACAGAGCCTCAAGCCGGTACCAGCTGCAACGCAACCTCAGCCATCCAAGGAGGTTTCACCGGATGTGATGAGTACGCTACAACAAATCCTTCAAAGTCAAACAGCTCATCAAACGGAAATCACTAAGAAGTTCGGTGAGGTACACAGTCGGATTGACACTACTTATAGTGATTTGAATTGCAAGTTTGAAACACTAAATGCAAGGTTAAAGTATATGGAGAGTGCTCATGCTTCATCTTCTACGAAGTCCCCGGGTCAGCTACCTTGTAAGGCCGTTCAACACCCGAAGGAGTATACGGCTCAATCCATCACTCTCAAGATGGGTAAGGTACACCCATCAGTCGTGGGACCTATGGAAAACGCTGAGAACAGCGTTATTCAAGTTGGGGGGCAGAACAGCCAAGACCAAAGCTGGAGGCATACAACTCAGAGACGCACCTCGCAGGCCTGAGCCGCGAGGAGTGGTAGATGATGATCTGTCTATGGGAAATACTGCACAACTCGGAGAAAGCCCTCGCCTGCCTGTGCAGCGAGGAAAAGCACTATATATTCCCAACCTGAATGAGAAGGAAGGAGCTGCGCCAGTAGTTGCAACCAAAGCCAAAGCACCATTCCCCTCACGTCTAAAGAAGAACCAAGCGGAAAAACAGAAGGTTCTCTTTGAAAAGCAAATGACCGGTATCGAAATAAAATTTCCTATCTTGGATGCTTTTGCTTTGATTCCACAGTACAAGAAGTTCTTGAAGAACACTCTAAAGGAAGGAGAAAAAGAGTGCATGGCCATTGGGACTAGGTCATCTGGATCACTCATTATACCAATTCTTCCACACCAAAGGAAGAGGTTTATAGTAGAAAAATTGGGTGATCCGGGAAGCTTCACACTTCCTTGTGCAGTAGGGCACCTCACATTCATTAATTGTCTATGTGACCTTGGAGCATCCATCAGCTTAATTCCACTGACAACTGCACAAAAGCTGGGATATTCAAATTTCAAAGATTGCAAAATCTCCCTGGTCATCGCCGATATAACGACAAGGAAGCCGAGGGGACTGTTCCGATAAGCATGGGTAGTGTGTTGGTTCCTATGGACTTTGTGGTACTAGAAATGGATGAAGAACCCGCTGATCCATTACTGTTGGGACAACCATTCTTGGCATCGGTAGGAGCTCTGATCGATGTAAGGAATAGGACCATCGAACTCAAGGTCGGAGAAGGGATTGGAATGATGTTTGATTTAAAGGAAGACAGGAAGAAGCCTACAATCGATAGGTAATGTTTTGAAATTGAGGGAACACTTGAAGAGGTTGCTGATGATGCAAGCGAGGGAGCTCGGGTTCCCTATGCACAACCATATTAGAAGTGTATGAAGAGTCGAGCTTGAGACTCTAAACAAACCCACTTGGGAGGGAATCCCATGTCTATCCTTTATTTTTGAAAACTTTTTCTTTTAATTGGTTTAAAGTCAATTTAGTCTTGTTTGAATTTTAAGAACAACCTTTGCTAGTTTATGGTTACTATTATTGGGTGTTTGAAATCTTTGATCTCATGTTCAAGGAGCTTTGGCTACACTCTCGGTGAAATTTGAGGAAGTAATGCCCACATTAAGCCAAGAGAGAGTAGGCCTCGCACCTAGCCCTCGGAGGCAAAAAAACGAGGAGTGGGAAAAATTTGACAAAGAACCTGAACCCCTCAGGGCATGAGGCCGAGGAGAGTGTGCGAGTAGTGTTCACATTGCCTTTAAGACCACTCATGAACCTACTTGCACACTTTGGTATCCTTTTATATGGAAAGTTCTAGTCAAATTTATCCCAATATAATTGCTATTAATGATCAAGAATGCTTTAATTGTGTCTATCTTGGTATTTTGACTAACTCTTGTTATTTTTAGATATTACTTCGAACAGGGAGCCAATCAGGATTCAAGATACTCAGAGGAAAGCAAAAAGAATGGTTCAAGCTTGAGTTTCTCTGAATGGGTAGTCAGCCCTCGATACATGCAGCGAGGAGGGTTGAGCAAGAAGGTTTTCTGAGGAGGCACAAGAGGACAAAACTGGATGTGATACCAGCTCGCCAAGTGGAGGCCACGAAGACCAGCTTTTTGCTAAAAACTATGAATGGTCAAGTCAAAGGAAAACGGATCCAAGGGTCCATATTGATCGAAGATTCAAATTTCAAAATGATGGCTAGGATCATGCCAAAGGCGAGTATCTCGGAACCCACAATCTTCTCCCTCATCAAGTCCGAGATTGTCTCCCTCACNTGAGATTGTCTCCCTCACACTCCCAAGATTTTCTCCTCTCCTTACACATCATACTCGGCTATAAGAAGACATAATTTCCACCATCTCCTTCATTCATCTCCGAGCACTCAAGCAAGAAAATTCTCTCTCCCTCCGAGTCGATTTCTCTCACCGCGTCACTCGCGCCCATAACCACCGAGTTATTCTCTCTCTCTACTCCAAGTTCGAGCTACTTTCTCATCCTTGTCAAGCATGTCTTCCGGCGATTTAAGAAAGATGAAAGAATACATGAGCAAGTTCATGCATGGTGCGAGGAAGGCTGGTTGAAAAGATATGGCGGCAGAAATCAGCAAATCACCACCAGTCCGCCGTGACAACAAACCTCATCGATACATCGTCCAATCGGACGATGAGGAGAATGGCGTCAAGATGAGAGTTGAAATTCCAATCACGGAACCGACAAGAAGATCGGTGACCAAGCCAATGGATTAGAAGTACGAGCACGGAGAAAGCGGTTGGGCTCAAGAGAAAAAGAAGGAGAAATAGATCGCCTCGCCCTCTGGTACCGAGGACAGTGACAAGGACATTTTAAACCATTGCCAATGGAGATCGAGTGTGAAGACGAGGAGGAGACAGAAGTCAGAACAGAGAAGAAAGGGTGAGACACAAGGTATCATTGTGTGCTTGAAGACCTTAAGAAGAGTGGCTACTAGGAGAAGAAGGCAAAGAAAGCCTACAAGGAGCGTGAGAAAGAAAAGAAGAAGAAAGTTGCGAGGGAGAAAGATGAGTCCAATAAGGCGTATGCGGCTTTGAAAGCCATGGGATTCAAAGGTACATATTTTCCTCACTCTGGAACGATGACTAGTTTGGAAATCACTGAGGAGGTAGATAGGATGTTCAGCTCTTTGGGTATCATGGTTTGCATGTACAATGTGGCGAGTTCCTACATCGAGGAGACACTACAATTCCTCGCCACCACTGACCTCTTGATCTATGCTAAGACCGACAAATCCAAGATCAAGAAGAATGGACCGCGGTACATAACGTTCACCATTTATGACAAGCTATATGCGGTGACGTTGAGGGAGTTGGATCAAATTTTTGGTTTTCATTCCAGAGAGGCGACGCAACCAGACATCGGAGATAAAGATACAAATGAAGTTTGGGAAATGCTGATGGGAGTTAAAGCATATGATTCATCCCAGAGTAAAGGAAGCTGGATCCGCATCCCAGCTATCAACTATGCAAGGAAAGCAATAGCCATTGTTATTTTTGCCCGACCCTCCACCTCGCCAATCAACCTCGGAGAGATGCACATGATGGTCATGGCGATGAAGGATATAGTTGGCATGACTCCGAGCGGACACCATATTGATGGAGGTGAAGGGCACTCCGGATTTTCATTTGTATTGGCGGAACATCTCACCTCATACCGAGCACAAGCTATAACGCAATCGGGGGAAATCCGGGAAGCTGAAGCACATATACATTGGTGGATTGGTTGCTCGGATACTTGAAGCCAAGGGTGTGCCATTGAACACCGAAAGCCACAATTGGGTTCCACCCCAATTCATGGATATTCGTTATCTCCAAGGAGCGGTCCTCATAGCAAAGGGCGGGATAGAGGGACGAGCCGTCTAAAAGTTCGATCATGCGGAGAAGAAGGATGTCAGAATACTACTCCTATGCCCATCGTTCATCCGACTCAACACAATGGAAAATGTCACTTTCACTCTGCCCCTCGCAGCACTACTCGGAGAGCAACAGTGATGACAAGTTCCGCAATAAGAGGAGGAGGCAGACGAGGAAGAGGTCAAACCAAAATCCTACTTCTTCGAAGAATTCACTGAGAAAAACCAAGGGACAGCTAGCACGGAAGCTCACAAGAGGATTGGAAAGCTCCAGAAGTTGTGGAAGTGGCTGGTCAGGAGGGTGAAGGGCATGACAAAGGAAAAGGACGAATGCCTGGACGAGTGCAAGAGGATATGGGTGAAGGTTGACAGATTAGAGTCCTCGCTCAGAAGAACAGAGCCTCAACCTCGCACACATGACTCGCCACCACCAGCGAGGAGGCTCTCTACTTCCGCAGATCCAAGCCCGCACCAAGAGCAACCACGATGCCAATCATTGGACACGACACGGGTTTACAAGAGATCCGGGAAGAACGGCCAGAAAAATCAAGAGAAAAATCCTCAATAAGGGCCCTCGCATGCATCCCTCGCCGACTATGACCGCGAGGAGCACTTGAACTGGCAGCAGCACATTGCACCAATGGAAGGAATAGCTCCAAGAGGGTACC
>OVBA01005758.1:0-18928 GCA_900406435.1 Lepidium aucheri
CTATCATAGGGAACCTTAACTCGACCACACAGAATATTGTCTTACGTTCAACTCTACTATGGGTCATTATTAACTACAACACGTATATCACGAACTCAACCATGGGTTATCCGTAAATTTACATCAACTATACCATACACTACATCAACTATATTGAACATTTATCAACTTGACTATGTTGCATTCATTTAGTTTAGTAAAGTTGAATCATTGCCGCATGATGACGAGGCAGATTTCATTAATGACATTTTCGTAATTACTTTTTTGTTTACTCATCAAAAAAGGGCAAAATGGTATTTAAAAAATTCCAAAAACTATTCTAGTAATTTTCTATACTTTTATCTATTTAAGTAATTTATGCATAAATTGTACCTAATTCCGTAAATCACCCAATAATTTATCTATCAGTTAATGAGTGTGTGTAAATGAATATATACGATCCATAGTTTTCATTTAAATTATATGTTATGTAATAGTATATTTGGAAGTTATATCGATCCCCTTGATTAATAAGATTCGAATAAAATTAAAACCAATGTAGTTACCAACTATATTAGTTGATATGTGATTTAAAAAATTTAACCTCCGTTAAAATGATGAAAGTATTGACAAAAAAAAAGTGATGAAAGTAAGTCTTTTAGAAGAGAATAGATATTTTTCTGCACCATTAGATGAGTTTTGGGGAATATATTGAAGAACCAAAACTTAAGAACAATATGTTTAAAAGAATAACTCTCTTTTATTAACTTTAGAAAATATATCTTAAAAACTAAAGTTCTCAAACTGTTAAAATTGTTAAGATACCACACCTTTGATATCTCTTATTTAGAGACTCTATAGGCAACTTCCTAATCCTAAGTTAATTAGGAATCACTTCCTAATCTTAAGTTAATTAGGAATCTTAAACTATATCCTAGATTTTACTCCTAAAATATAGCACGTAACCTAACTAATTTCTAGATAACTTACAGCTCAAGTTATCTAGATTCAAGCTTATCTAACAATCACTCCCTTAAGCTTGAAGTCGAATTCTTGATGTCTTTTACTCCAATGAGATCTCTCATCTCTTTGAACTTGATTCTTCCAAGTGGTTTTGTTAACACATCCGCCTTTTGCTCACTTCCCGGTAGATGTTCAACTTCGATTTGTTCATTCTTTATGCATTCTTTAATAAAATGAAATCGTGTGTGGATATGTTAACTTCGTCCATGAAACACTCGATTTCTGGTAACAGCAATTGCAGATTTATTATCAATCCGAATTACCACCTTAACACATTGTGTTCCCATAATTTCACTTAAAATATCTTGCAACCAAATCGCTTGCCTTGCTGCTTCTGTTCCAGCCACAAACTCAGCTTCACACAAAGAGAGAGCAACAATTTCTTGCTTTTGTGATGTCCAAGTGATTGAACTTTCATTGAGATAGAATATGTGTCCGGTAGTGCTTTTACCATCATCCGGAACAACACTATAGGAACTATCACTATATCCTATAAGTCTTGGTACCTTTGTCATTGATCTCTTGAAGCTCAAACCATAGCTGATTTTACCCTTAAGATACCTTAAACATTGCTTCAGCGCATGACCATGTGATTCCTTTGGTTGATGCATATATCGGCTTAAAATACCTCAAAGAGCCAACTAGCTTCCTATAGTTTGTTGCATCAATGTCCTTTTCTCCAGCTGCTTTGGAGAGTTTAAGGTGTTCCTTTGAACACCTTACGAACTTGAGTGCCTTCAGATTTTTATTCAACTTGATTTTCCAAGCTCTAGGTGCTTGCTTTAAGCCATATAAAGCCTTATTGAGCTTATAAACCTTCTCTTCCTCTCGTTTTCTTTCGAATCCTTCCGGTTGTGTTACAAACACCGTTTCTTTAAGCTCACCATTAAGAAAGGCTGTTTTAACATCTAGATGATGAATCTCCTATCTATTACTTGCTGCTAGATTTGTTAACATTCGATTATCTCTAATCTAGCTACCGGAGCAAATACTTCTTCAAAGTCTGCACCATATCTTTGCACATATCCTTTTGCAACAAGTCTTGCTTTATATTTGTTAATACTCCCATCCGAGTTCCTTTTGAGCTTAAATACCTACTTTAGACCAATTGCCTTAGCTCTTTTGGGAAGATCAACTAAGTTTCAAGTTCAATTTCTTATGATAGAAGAAATTTCATCATCACAAGCCTTTGTCCATTCCTTTGAATCTTTGGCTTCATCGAAATTTTTAGGTTCATTACCTAGACATTGCAACAACTTTGCTCCTTCTTGCTCAGCAAGTAAGATGTAATCATCAAGATAAGTTGGCTTCTTAGTCTCCCTTTGTGATCTCCTCACATCCGAAACAACATCACCTTGACTCATACTATCCTCCGAAAAGTTCTCTTCGACTGAATCCTTCTTAACAACTTCTTCTTCGACCGAATCATTCTCATTACTAACACTTCCTTGTATATCTTCTCCTTGAAGAGTTGAGAAATTCTCGAGAAAATTTCCAACAACTTTTTGTGATGATTCATGACTTGAAGATACATGACTCGTATTCTTCCAATTCCATCTTTTGTTCTCATCAAACACCACATCCCTATTAAAAATTATTCTCTTTGTTGCTCGATATTGAGTTGTTTGAGGAAAAGGTTGTCTAGCTTGTTTTCCAAGTATACAAGTTTCACAAATCTCTCTTTCTAGAACAATTCGTGGTATTCCTTTCACGAAATTTCCTCTTATCATCCTTTGAAGTGTGTCAAGATTGACATGTCCCAACCTTGAGTGCCATAAGCTTGACTCCGATATCTTAGCTAATTGTAAGCATGAGACCTCTTTTGTCTTCAACTTTACTTTATAAAGACGATTGGGTGATCTTCTACTTTTGATGATGAGTTTTCCATCTCAATCACATTGTCAAATTATCCCCTTCATTCTAATATCACATCCGGACTCGGTTGCTTGTCCAAGGCTAATGATATTACTCTTTAAATCTGGAATATAATAGACACTTGGCACTTCTTTTGCCTCTCCATGTTGATCAAAGATTGAAATCGCTCCTTTACCTTTGATGTCTACTCTTGAATCATCCCCAAAACGTACATTTCCGGTTATTGATTCATCAAGCTTGATGAAATACTTTCGACCACCCGTCATGTGATTACTAGCTCCATTGTCTAAGTACCAAACATTACTTTCCTCCTTCGAAGTTTCAAATTTGTTTGGTGTGACATTCTTTTCGTTGAGATATACTATCTCATGCATATAAAGATCTTCACCAACTTGTGTCTCATCATCTTCTTTCTCCTCGGTTTCTTAAAGTTTAAGAAGTCGGTCCGGATGTTTGGAAGCAAAGTGACCAAGCTTATCACATCGGTAACATACAATTTTGGACAGATCTTTCTTTTTGTTCTCTCCATTGTTACTTTGTCCTTCTCCGTATTGTTCTCCATTGTTTCCCCTTCCTCTTCCATGTCCTCTACTTCCATGACCATAATTTGATGAGTTTGCATACATTAACTTTCCTTGATCTTCTAATTGTTCTCCTTCATCAGAAATTCGTTCTTCATAGGCTTTGATCCTTCCAACTACATATTCAAAATTTGTTTTATTGAGATCAAGGACTTGTTCAAGTGCAGCCACCATGTGAATGAATTTCTGTCTCGGCAAGCTATTAAGGAACTTCTTAACCACTTTTGTTTCCCCTATGTTCTCTCCAAGTACCGCCGCCTTCGAAGTCAACTCCGAAAGCTTCCCAACAAACTCATCAACCATATCGGTTTCTTTCATCTTGCTTCTTTGACTCTCCCTGCTCCAACATATCGAGATTTTACAGCCTCCCAAATCTCTTTTGGTGTTTCAAGATCACCAACTTGCAAGATAAGTGTCTTGGGTATTGATTGAAATAAGAGAGCTTTTGCAAAGCTTTTCTTCTCTTCATCATCACCTCCTTTATCTATTATTTCCCAGACCTTGTGAAATTGAAACATTACTTTCATTCTCATGGACCAAACGGTGTAGTTCATATTTGAAAGCATAGGGCATTGTATTGCTCCGGAAGGAGATCCTCCTCCTCCTCCCGCCAATTTGATTGGAACAATATCTCTCATGATCTCTTCTCTCACGATTGTAACTTAACTTTTTCGATTCTTCTTTTAGCTCTAATACCAATTGAAGAACCAAAACTTAAGAACAATATGTTTAAAAGAATAACTCTCTTTTATTAACTTTAGAAAATATATCTCAAAAACTAAAGTTCTCAAACTCTTAACAATTGTTAGGATACCACACCTTTGATATCTCTTATTTATAGACTTCATAGGCAACTTCCTAATCCTAAGTTAATTAGGAATCACTTCTTAATCCTAAATTAATTAGGAATCTTAAACTATATCCTAGATTTTACTCCTAAAATATAGAGCGTATCCTAACTAACTTCTAGATAACTTACAACTCAAGTTATCTAGATTCAAGCGTATCTAACATATATTATGGTTTATATGTGGCTTTAGAGATGGACATAACATGTCTGGAAGTGGAGATTGACTCGTTGATGGTTGTGGATTTTTTGACGAAAGGGATCATGGAATCTCATTCATTTTTATTTCTAGTACGATTGTGTTATAACTTCATATCCAAAGACTGGATTGTTCGTTTTTCTCACGTGTATTGAGAGGCCAATTGTCTTGCAGATGCATTGGCAAACTATATATATTCTCACATTTAGGTTTTCATGATTTGGTTACTGCTCCTGCTTGTATCGCTTTTATAATTTGGATGATGTCCATGACTCGAGCATAAGTTTTTGTTGTTGAATAAAGTTTTGGGAGGGTTTTTCCTTCCTTTTCACACAAAAAAATAAATATTTTTCCTCATTTGAAAATTTTTAATTTTGTAAATATGATATAAAATTTTATTTTTTTATTTATTCCAACACAAATAGATATTCTAGAATTAAAATGTGTAATAAAGAAATAATATTTAAGTGATGTTGTTTCGGGTGGGAAGAAGTTGAGGTATATATCAAGTCGAGTCTTGTGGATCTTAGGAAGTCTAGTCATTTATTAAATTTTTTTGTTATTTATTGTTAATTAGTTTCTTGCGGTTACTCATTTTATTATAATCAACACCTAAGAGAAAAGATATATAAATTGAGTAGTCAAAAATTCGAAAATTAGGGAAATAAACCTGATAGAGTTGTTGTTGGAAAAAAATGAAGAGGGGCAAAACATAATAACGTAATCAGTAGAGTTTGGACAAGTGAAAGTAGTATCATGGGCGTGATAAGCATAAGCACGACGACACGCGCTCTCGAAGTTGGTGGTGTACAAAGTCGGTTTGCAAGCTTTTTTGGACTGATAATTATATGTGCAGCAAACATCCGGCGTATCGAACTCTTGACACGAGCTACTACAAGCAACAAGCTTTCTCCAGACCAACTTAAGGTCTTCTGGACAAGTCTTATTCAGATTATTAACCACAAAACTTGCAGGGATACATGTACCGTTACTCGGGACCACCACGATCGGAAGATTGTAACTGTATTCACCACTAATGGAGTAGCTGTCGAAACTGCCATTTTCGAGCTTGAAGTAGGTGTAAGTCACTGGAACCCAGCTGTAGTCAACAAGGGGACATTCAACTTTTTCTGATTCGCAGTCTCCAGTGACGCAAGAGAGATTCCCTACGGCTTTGGAGCAAAGCATCCTACCGTAGATGATACGATACCATGAAGTCGGGACGCAGATCTCACATGCCTCCCTTTTTCAGAGATCGAAGCAGGTGGTGTTGGTAGGGATGTTGGAGTTCCATGAGTAGATAACTGGCCACACAGTTTCATCACATTTGTTCTCTATAGTTAAGGTACTCGTACACAGCATTCATGCAAATTATTATAAATGACAAAAGAATGAATCCACAGATCAATTATATATAAATGAGTGGAGATATCCAGTTAGGCGAGGCCCATCAAGGGGAACGGGCCCAACAAAGAAACGCTGAAAGAGCAAAACAGAAAGAAGATGATTCTGAATTTAACAATAAAGGAGAAACTCTCTGAGTTCAAAGAGGAGTGAGATCGTCGGAAGGAAAAAGGAAACGACGAGTTTGTCAGCACTAAATGAAAATTGATACGATGAAACATAATTGACAGAAAAGACAAAGATAAAAGCCCGAGACGAGCTCACTCAAAGCCACCTAGAAATTTAGCTGAATAGTCTTGTACTAGCATATCATAGCTCCCCTTTATGTGAAATCCTTAAATTAGAATTTGGGGATCAACAAAATGGTGCCATCTGTGGGTACTGAACGTATAAGTTACGTGATCTGCTAAGCTTACGGCGAATACAAGGCATATTTACCAGCTATGAGGAATCTGGGTGCATCGAGCAACCCAAATTCATCGATGTTCAACGCGAACAAGTCGAGCGATGGGCAAAAGAGGCTCGATGCGACTTACAGAATGGGGAGCATCGTCTCAACGCCTATGCCAGAGGGAAGGACATATCAATGATAATTATGAACCATCGCATAATTACGTGTAATGGCTAGCACCACATCAGAACAAGTACGAATTAAACCAACTCTGAAATCAGGAGTTGCAACCTCGAATTCACCGCCAGGAGGAGGAATTCATAAAACAACTTTCAGAGCTCAGAGCTGCTGTCCTAGGACCTGAAAGCAAAAATGAATAAAAACCCCGCCAGAGGAGAAAAATCCGCCAAATGGGATTCTTCGAAGACCAACCTTGATAGTTTGAGAAATAATGAATGGTCACGTCATGTGAACAGGCCTTGTGGTTCAGGAGCAAAACAGCGAATCTGTGTCCCTACCCGTGATATAGACGACACGCAAAGCAACGACAGCGAACTAAAAACCTAATGGATAGGCTATCTCAGGTGGAGGCTATGTGTCAAGAGATTTTAAACAAAATACGACGCGCAATGTCACCTGAACAAGAAACGCAAAACAATCACCAAGTGGAAAGCACGCTAGAAATCAATGAACTCCGGAGGATGATGGCTAAAACTCAGCAAGAGTATGCTAGTATACGTTCTGAGCTGCACTAGGCCGCATCGACAGCTCGAGAGATCAAATGCGTGATAGAACAAACTCACCATAGCCCTTTTACCAAACGAATTTCAAGTGCGTTGATTCGAGACATCGGGAACATTAAATTCCCATAATACGCAGGAAACACTAACCCCATAGCTCACCTCAAATCATTTTGATTGGCTGCTGATAGGACACACTTGGACAGCAAAGAAAGAGACACCGACTTCTGCAGATTCTTCTCGGAAACTGTTGTAGAACCCGCGCTAGATTGGTTCTCAACCTTGCCAAAAGAATCTATAGATGGATTCAAACAACTTGCAAGAATATTCGTAAAGCACTATTTTATCTTCATAGAGAACAGGAACACAATCGATAGTCCTCTCAATCTCACACATATGAAATTTGAACCACTGCGCGACTACATAACGCGCCTTAAGGAAATGAAATCTCGAAGCGTCAATGTAACCAATGACATAGCTTTAATCGCGCTAAAGAGAGGGATATGACAAGCGTTGGCTTTCAGCTAAGATCTAACCGTACGACCACCAAGCTCATTTGGTTGGTGCTCTCCATAGGGCAACCAACTTAATAAATTGGAAGGAACAAAGGATCGAGCTGAGTCGACGCTTTGGAGAAACAAGCAAATGTTTCGATAAAAAGGAAATGGATTAGACTCAGTCAACCTCAAGCAAAGACCAAAACAGCGACCGTCATCAAGGTGAGAAGGCAGCACAGGGACGACACTCACATTCAGTTGGAAGATACAACAAAAATAATAAACTGCTGAACACGTCAAAATTATGCGACTACCATCAAGCGCATGGACACACCTTAAAAGAGTGCAAGGTTGTACAGTGGGTGAAAGAGGAAGGGAAACCGAAAGAAGGAATGAGAAAGGTATGGAGGAACGAAGCAGAACAACAAAAGCGAGATAGAAACTCGGTAGGAGTTAAGGAGACGGTAGAGGTAAGCGAAGAGAAACAAACCTAAACCCCCAAGCCACGAGTCTTTGTCATTATTTGTGGGTCAAACCTTTGCAGAAGTTCCATAAATGCGATTAAAGCACATCAACAAAAGCCGAAAACACAGTCCTCAAGCTCGAGTGCTAGTCGGCAGGATAACAGTGGCCCTGTGATAACATTTTGGGAAACCAAAACCACTCGTCTTGATAAACCACATGATGACGCACTAATAATCAAACTCAATGTTGGAGGAATCGAGCTGGCAAGGATACTCGTTGATACGAGGAGTTCAGTCAACCTCCTATTCTATGACGAGTTCAATGAAGGAAACACATCCCTCACAGGATTCTTGGGAGACACAGCGATGTCTTTAGGAAAAATACAACTCCTAGTTAAAGTCTCTGGAGTCAGGAAAGTAATGAACTTTGTGGTGGTGGATCGATCGGCCCCTTTCAACGTGATCTTCGGTAGACCGTGGCTCTATGCAATGAAGGCGGTCACATCAACATATCAGTAGTGCATAACATTTTTGATGAGCAGTGGATAAGGGGTAATATATAGCAGCCAAGCGGCTTCTTGACGCTGCTACCAGAAGAATTTTAAGGGCATTCAAGACGAGACCTTGCTGCAACTAACAAAGATGCGGGAAGACGCCAGCAAGACAGCGGGTGATCTCACGAATCAAAAGCTAGTAGAAATAAGGATCATCAAGGTGAATGTATCCTAATTATCCTGATAAGGAACTAAGCATTGGGGCTGACCTTGATCCTAAAATACGACGAGAGCTCAGATCATTCTTGAGAAAAAACATGGCAACATTTGACGTGACTACTCACAAACTAAATATTGACCGTACTTATAAGCCTATAAACAGAAGCGAATGAAGCTCGACCCCGACTAGGTCAAAGCAGTTCATGAGGAAGTAGAAAAATTGCTAAATTTAGGGTTAATCTAAGAAGTCAAGTATCCCAAGTGGTTAGCAGACCTCGTTATCATTCATAAGAAGAAAACGAAATGGAGAGTATGTGTGGATTTTACTAGACCTGAACAATGCATACCCAAAGGATAGCTATCCGCTCTCTCAAATTGATAAAATCATTGAAGCCACGATGGGACACCAATTACTATCTTTTATGGATGTATTTTCTGGCTACAACCAAATCTTCATGCACCCCAACGACGAAGAAAAAACATGCTTCATCACCAAACAAGGCACGTATTGCTATAACGTAATGCCTTTTGGGCTAAAGAACACTGGAGCAACCTACCAGCGACTGGTAAATGTATGCTGAAGAGTTGGGAAGCATGATGGAAGTCTACATTGACGATATGCTTGTCAAATCATCAACGCTAAAGACCATGTCAGACAGTTTTGCCGCTACTTTAAAATCTTAAACGAGTTTGGAATGAAGTTAAGTCCCGCTAAATGCGCCTTCGGGGTGTCTTCCGATGAGTTCTTAGGGTACCTCGTCACTAAAAGGGGAATAGAAGCCAATCTGCACCAGATAAACGCGTTAATAAATATGCGCCCACCAAGATCAAAAAAAAAAAGTTCAACAGTTGACCGACGTATAGCATCTTTAAACCAATTTACTTGCGTTCAATAGATAGGAGCTTCTCATTCTTCAAATTACTAAAAGTCAACGCCACCGATTTTAGCCAAGCTATTGCACAGTGAGGAACTTTATCTCTACCTTGTGGTGTCAGCACCAGCAGTTAGTGGGGTTTTGGTTCAATCATAGGCGAATGAGAAGCGTCCAATATACTACATCAGCTAATCTCTGGTTGAAGTTGAGATACGGTACCCCATAATAGAGAAGTTAGTTTTAGCCTTGATAACAGCCGCACGAAAGCTATGCCCATATTTCAAGTCACAATCAATAGTGGTGATGACAAACCAATCATATGAACTATCATTCACAGTCCAAGTCAATCGGGACAATTAGCTAAATGGGCGGTAGAGCTCAGCAAGTACGATATAGATTATTGCCCTCATACTAGTTTGAAATCCCAAGTCTAGGCCGATTTCATCATCGAGGTTTACAAAGAAGGTGCCAAGGAAGACACACACACACCAAGGACAATGGACAGTCCATGTTGATGGCTCGTCATCTCAGAATGCATCAAGATTCAGCCTACGACTTACAACACTAAATGGCGATCTCGTGGAACACTCTTGCCGCTTAGGATATCAAGCATCCATAAACAAAGCGTAGTATGAGGCTTTTCTCGCTGGCCTTAGGATCGTAGAAGGATTGGGCATCAAACATCTAACGGCTTACAACGATTCTCAGCTAGTGACCACCCAATTCCACGGTGAATACAAATCCAAAGATGAAAGGATGAACGCATTTTTGACACTTGTCCGAGACACAGCCTCACAATTTGAAAATTTTGAACTAGAGCGTATACCGCGCACTGAGAATGCCATAGTAGACGCCTTAGCTGCCCTCACATCAACATCGGAACCACTCATAAAGCATGTCATCCCGGTGGAATACTTGGAAAAATCGAGTTGTAAAGACTACATCAACCATTTTGACTCTCACTCAAGTCAACGTCGATAACCAGTCCGTGCACAAGCCAACTATCACCTCAGAACCAAACTGGTGGAGCCAATCTTCCCGTAGATATCTCGCGAAATCGTCCCTCAAGAGAAGTGGGAAGCAAGGAAGTTGAGAACCTAGAGCGCACAGTTTTGCATTTTAACCAAACGCCTCTACAAGCAGATTGTAGCGGGACCTTGCTTGCTATGAACGAGCAACAAAGAATCAGCTCGTATCCTCACCAAGATTCACTTTAAAATCTACGGTAACCATTCATGGGGCACACAGTGGCATTCAAAGTAAAACGACAGGGTTACTAGTGGCCAGCGATGATAAAAGACTGTGAAGGCTACTCAAGGTGGTGCCAAAAGTTTTAACGCCATGCTTCCTCTATTCATACCCTAAGCGAGAGGATCTGACACATGCTCATCCTGTAAACCTTCATGCACTGGGCAATAGACATAGTCGGCCTGCTAGAACCATCTGGGAAGAGGCGCCTCTGATTCATCCTCATTGCCACTGACTTATTAGCCAAGTGGGTCGAGGCATAACCATTTCAACAAATAACAGGGTCCCAAGTCTAGGAGTTCTTCTGGAACAACATCGTGTGCAGATTCGGAATTCTTGGTGAAATCATAAGTCACAATGGCACAAACATTGTTTCTCAGCAAGTCCAGAAGCTTTGTCAAAAGTTGCTGATCAAGCTAACATCATCTACACCGTGCTACCCGCAAGGAAACGGCCAGGCAGAAGCAACTAACAAAACGATTACGGAAAACCTAAAGAAAAGGTTAAACTCCAAAAAATATTTGTGGTTAGAGGAATTAAAATCGGTGCTATGGGCATATCAATCAAATCCATGAAGAGCTACTAAAGAAAGTCCATTTTCACTGGCTTACTAGGTCAAAGCAATAGCACCAGCCAAACTTAGTGTACCGAGCTTGCAGAGGGAAGTGATAATCAAAGAGGAGGACATGAATAATGAGCTCCTAGAGGATTACGTCGACACGATAGACAAAAGACAAGATCAAGCAGTGGTAAGGACCCAGAACTATTAACAAATGGTCAGTAAGTTTTATAGCTCAAGGGTAAAGGCGCGCAAGTTCAAAGAAGGAGACCTCATTCTCAGAAAAGATTTCTAGAATACTAAGGAGCTAAATGCCGGAAAGCGGGGAACGAATTAGGAAGGTCCTCATCAAATTTTGAGCATCCTTAAAGACGGGGTATATCGTTTACGGGATCCAGCGACCGACAAGGTAGAGAGAAGACCAAGGAGCTTTATGAATTTAAAATATTATTATGCTTAATGTAATAATAAAGAACTACGTTAGACCTTGATTCCATTTGGTGGAGTACGTAAGCAGATCGTATAAATACGAGTCCAGCCCCCTTTTAAAAATATTCTCTTTTCCCTTTTGAAAGTGTGTAGTAAAACAAGGAAGAGGAAAACAAATACAATTACTATGAAAACGATGAGGATAGTTTGGAAAGGACCAAGTTGTAATCACATAAGCCCCAAGGGTGGCAAACCCAAAAAAGTTAAAAACTTCAAAAAAAAATATTGTAGCAAAAAATAAGTTTGGTCCCCCGTAGCGGTAGCACCCTGCTCGGTAGCTTGAGCCCCATTAGAACCAACGGTCCCAACAGCAACCTCGTCAGCAGGAGAAGAGCCATCAATCAGGAAGGTAGCCGGATCAATTGGAGGAGTTCCTACCGAGACCTTCACTCCCAGAAGCAGGTCGGGGAAGGCCAGCTCATCAATAACAAGGTCGGGTTCCTCTCTATACTTCGACTTTGCCAAAGCTAGTCACTCATTAAGGACCGCTCGCTCTTTAGCTGCGTCAAACTCCTCAGACTCAAACTCATCAATTAGCATGAGATTAGAATCAAACTCACGTATATCCAAGTTGAGCACCCACTCCTCTTCATTATGAGACCAGTTCCCACAAACGAACTCGAGCACTTCACGCCAGCGAGAGTCCAACGACTTCGTCTCTTCTTTTTCGCATGAACTTGAGTCGCGAGATCAGAATTTCACGTCTTCAAAAGTTCGATCTCTTGGGCCATCAACATCTTCTCCTCATAATGGATAGTGAGTTTCAAGGCAAGACTGTTCTCCTCGGAGACGAGAGCCTTCTCTTCATCGGCAACTGTGCTTTTTCACCTCCAAGCATTTCGTGAAGCTTTGCATGAGAAGACTGGAGCCGCTCATATTTTTCACCAAAAGGAGAATTCAGGAGTTTGCTCTCCAGGGTAAACACCACATTATTCATCTCTGCAAAAGTCTAACCAAATTAAAGATAAACTTTCTAATAAAAAAAGGGAGAGGGGGGGAAGCGACAAGTCCATATGAATAAGAATAAAAAAAGGACGATACCAGAGTTTGATGCGCGAGTGCGGCCTCAAATTTATCCTGCTCTGACATCTTATCCACTGGGAAGAAGGATACTTCATGTGTATGTTGGAGAGCGAGAACCTCAGCAGGAGTATCGATAGTGTGATGATTGCCATCATCAAGCAGAGCACTCAAGCTTGGCTTGGTATCAAAAGAAGCGCCATACGGTACATCATGGTTAGCTTGTTTGGATGGGAGGCGAGTCTGCTCGTGGCTGAAGTCGGGGGAGTGGGTAGCAGGTAGCTGAGGTGCCTTCCCGTCTTCGAGCAACCTCAAACTGTCATCCCTTCCATCTTCTTCTTGTCTTTAACTATCTTTTTCCTCCTCGGAGCCGAGATGGGCATGGTTTTCAATCTGGGACCTTGAGATTGACGAGTTGAGGGCCAAAGGCGATGGGAAGAACCACCAACGGATTGCTTAATTATAAACATCACGATGGTAGTTACAGACTCAAGGGCAAGGATCAATATGCGAAATCCAAATAAAAAAAGAGAGGCGAGAAACTGACCTAAAGAATGGTGCGGGACCACAGGGTCGGAGTACAGATAGCGTTTAACCAGAGAACAGAAAAAGAATCTGAATGCACCTCGTCGTCTATCAGCCTCCTAAGAAGATTCTCGACTGTTTCATGAACAGAGGCGTTGAGTAATCTGCAAACAAGAAGACAAGTCAAAGGACCGCGAAGACAGAACAAAACAATCATAAACAAGCAAAGCAACAGATAACCAGATTTTTCTTTTCATTCCTGGAGGATATAAACAGGATTAAATCCTCCGATAGCTGCTGGGGTAAGTCTAAAGAAGAAGAACTGCTGCGTCCACTCAGAATCCTTATTAGGGATCCCGTCAAGGACCCAACGGTCATTGCCGTTGGAAAGGTAAACAGTTTTGGAACTATGATTCTTCTTGACAATGTAGAAACAGAGAAGCTCGAAGGCGCCAATAGGAACCTTGGCTTCATCTCCACAAACAAGCCAAGCGAGAACGACCCAGAGAAACGAAAGATGATTTAGATTTATTCTCATAATAAAAAAATATGTTAAATTTTGTTGCCAGACAGAAAAGATACTTGACAGACAGCTATAGGCTAACTTCCCTTCGGGGAAAGGGAAAGACTGTGAAACTCTTTTTGTTCACATTTTAGCAAAAAAAAGGTTTAGAGAGTGAAGGATCGAAAAAAGTGAACTGGGGATGCAAAAACGAAGATGATAGTTAGTAAAGTAAGTGACATAAGCGCAAACCCATCCCTCTATAGCATCATCCGAAGACTGATCCTCGCTAGCAATTGCGGCATCAAGGTCCGCCAAAAACCTGAAATCTTCACGAAGTCGAGCGAGACCAACGACATCAAGCGCCAAGTGTTTCTTTTGTCGGGAGGTTCTAGGTTTAGAATCGTGGAAACGGTATTGAAAATATCATTGGGATTATGATAAAGAAAAGGAGAATTAGGAGTAAGAGGACAATTACTCAATTCTGCAACCATAAAATTTCCAGAGAAGTAAGACAATTGAGAAGAAGAACTTATACGAAGGAAAGCATGGAAGATGAAAGGGTTTCAAAACGCAAAACAAAGTAAGGGAAATGAAGAGGTTACCTGTTAAGATTGGCGACAAAGATAATAGAAGAAAAGGAAGAGGAGGCCTAAAACAGAAAATATAAATGAATGCGACCGACATAGCTAGTAATCCCAGAGAAAATTAAATAAAGTCCTGACCGTTCAAAACCCAAAGTGAATTTTGAATGAACGGTCAAGATCAGCTAACAGAAGCAACAAAAACGAGCTCAAAACAATAAACAAGCTCATTTGCATTTTTAAGATGTTAAGCGAGACAAAACACTACCGACTTGAAAATCCCCAAAAATGAGACAAGCAAAGTGCTTAGAAAGGCGAAAAAATCTAATGGAGAAAGACAAGATGAATTTTACAAAAAATGTGTACATCATAGAAAAATCTATCTAGTCAGGATAGGAAAAGTAATAAGTGCGCTTAAAATAAAGCAACCAAATGTCTGTAATCAGAAAAAAAGAAGTTCAAGTCTTAAAGCATATTAAGTAAAAGTGACTACACAAGAAAAGGAAAATAAAACTTCATCAATCCTCCGACAAGCGAGGACTTGCAGCAGGCGCAGTAGCAGGCTCATAATCAATGTCGGTGTCATCGTCTTCATCAGAGTCCGTGAGAAATCTATGACAACCCGAGCTGAGATCAGAAACATCATCAGCATCATCTTTGCAATCCTCTAAGGCCAAACGATCCTTCTCCGCAGTAAACCAAAAATTAGGAAAGGTCAGAACCCTAGACTTCATTTCATTCAAGAGCTGGATCCCAATGTCAGCACAGGATTTCAGGATGCAAAAATCGCGATGCCTCCTCAAGAGCTTGAACTTGTTGTGAACTTAAACCAGATGATGTTTGTATTGTCTTCTTAGCGAGTTAGACTTCTTGCGGACAGCACGAGCTATAGCCCTATCACAAGAAATCCTCTAGTGGTGATGCTCGAAGCGAAGTGTCTTCATGGTGTAATTGGCCTCGCGATAAGTAGAGGCCAATTTCATCCATATACTCTTGAAGGTTGGCAAATTCCATATTGCAGGCAATCACCGCGTCATTGAGGATCTTGACGGAATTCGTCAGACCACTAGAGAATGTGCCGGCTAAATTTGATGCCGAACTAGCAAAAGCACCATACTCAAAGGCGCCAACAGTAATCGATGCCATGAACTGCAAAGCAAAAATAAGCGCGTTATCACAATCCCCATGAAAAGGAAGTACAACCAGATAAAATGAAGAGAGGAAGAGTTAAGCAATGACCACCCCAAAGGCCCCAGCGAGCTCAATGTAAATGTCTTTAGACACCATGTTGTCCATAGGAGGAAGGGTTGGACCTCGCATGGTGAGGTGGTGAAGGAGCTCGGACATCATCTACGGGTCTTCAACAATCGGATAATCATGGGTATGATAGAAGTTCCAAGCATAACGAGGGTTACCAAAAGACAAAGTCGACCCGTCATGAGCCTGCTTAGCAGAACGCTCCCCTTAAGTGCGGGAAGGACAAGGGTGAGTACTTTTGCCTAGAGAAGGCTCTTTACCCCTCCTCCGCACAATTGCAGACTCCGTGATCGGAATGGAGCCAATGGTTTCAAAAAGAACGTCAGCATCATGACCCAAAGATCCAGATGATCCACTATCCTGGCGATAACTTGGAGTATCAGTACGACCAGATGCCCCTGATTGATGAAGGGATTCTAACCAGCCCGACAAGAAGATTCGACGTGACCTGAACGATGAGATGAGGGATACCTAGCCATCGAAATATATAAAGAAAAGTTAACAGGAAGAAGGTGCAACAAACTCTCTCCACCGTAAACGAGCTCCAATGGCAATCAGCCCATCAGAACTTACGCACCAAGGCTGATAGCTCCAAGCACAGGCTCGTGAAAAGATGAAAAAGGAAAAGCAACTCTAATCAGCCCGCCATACTAACAAAAGAAGTATCACATAAAAGAACCCCTTTACTTCAAAAAACCACATCGCGAGCGAGATGACTAGAATCCTGCACTTGACCTGGGGGAATCTCCAATTGATTCAGGACAACGGTTAAAACGGAAGAGCTTCTCAGATCATCCATCCTGGCGAGCTGGGAGACCCTCAAGGAACTTGGCTCCTGGGTAAGCGTAAGGTATAAATTGGGCGAGGCCCAGATCTACAAATGGAAAAGAGTTGAAGAAAGTTCCCCGGGGAAAGTGCTTTGCCAAGTTCATGAGCAAGAACCAGCCATGCAATCATCGAACACATGAAGTTGGGAAAGACTTGCTTGAGTGAAAGACCCAATGAACAAAGTAAGGAGAGTAAAGGAGAAGCAACTGAAAAATAAAAGATTGCAATCATCGAAGAAAGAAGAGGAAATCGAAGCGTAGCCGGATGGGAACTCGAAGGGAGGTGGAGGTCGATTTGATAAGAAACATGATGCTTAATCCTAAATTCCGATCACTCTCCGTAAGAAGAGGATGACAAGAATAAGCCTTTAAGAATGATGGATTACCAAAAGAAGTACGTGGAGCCATGATGATGAACAGTAAAAAAGAGAAATATATATAAGAAGCGAAAGGGAAAGAGCGATGCAAAATAAGAAAGAGAAAGCAGCAATTGAGGGAATATAAAGAGTTATCTTGGAAACTGTAATGGTAATGAGACGAGCTAAGAGCAAGGGAAAGAGGAAGTTTATACAACCGCTGACACAAAATAATTGGGATCACGATCAGACGTGAAGGAAAGAAAATTGTGAGAATTAGAATCAAAAAATCTTCCCAAATCCTGTGAGTTTGACAAGATTTATGGGTATATGGAGATATTAAGTTAGGTGAGCCCATCAAGGGGAACAGACCCAGCAAGGGAAAGCTCGAAGAGCAAAAATGAAATAGGATGATTTTGAATTTAACAATAAAGGCGAAACTGTCCGAACTCAAAAACAGGTGAGATCGTCGAAAGGAAAAAGGAAACAACGAGCTCGTCTGCAGTAAATGTAGATTGATACAATGACGTGATTGAAGGACAAGGCAAAGATAAAAGTATGAGAAGAACTTACTCAAAACCACCTGCAAAATTAGCTGAATGATCTTGTACTAGCATATCATAACTCTCCTTTCTGTAATATCTTGTGAAATCCTTAAATAAGAATTTGGGGATCAACAATAAGTAATCATCAGTAAGAAAGAAAACCTCATACCGGAGATGAGCAATTGTGAAGCAAGGAGGAAGATTAGTGGCAATATTTTCACCATTTGGCCAACTACACTGTTAATGTTTTCTCTTGATTTTTCTGTGTTGTGAATTTGTTCATTCATGAGATAATTATAAAAGGTTGAAGATTTCGAACTATAATACTTTACTTTTTTGTCAATGTGATGATCGAATCTCTCCTTTCAACTTCAACTGGGTCTGCGTGTCTTCATGGGCCACAAAATCGAAGCCCAAAATTGAGTGGTCAATTGCGAAGTGGATCGGTGCATACAAATGGGCCAGATCAAAAAAGCCCATCTAGTAAGCATCTCTTCTATCTGTAACAAACAGATTAATAATCTGTTAGAGTTGACTACAAAAGTCAACTTCATTTTCATCAATTGAGTTGTACTCGGAAAACATAACAGAGAAAAAGATAGTGAATTTCCAGGTTAAACAAACCTGAAGAGAGATGTACCCTTGGTTTTAGGGGAACTCTATAATCCTGTTTGCATCTTCTTCTTCTTCGACTCAATCTCTCTCATTCTTCTTCTATTGAAACTCTGTTCTTCACAATACAAACGAGTTAATTCTAGCTCAATTACTCTGAGATTCAATCGAGTGTTTTCTACTATCTTATATTCACAATTGGTATCAGAGCTCAGGCTCTAAGATTGGCTGAAAGAAAGTAGATTCAACTTGAAGATTGAATCGGTTAAGAAAAGAAAAAGTGTACCAGTTGGAGACGGAAGTTTTGTTTCTCGAAGAAACTCGAAGAAAACTGAAGTTTATCAATCTGCAACATTGGAAGAAACTCAGATCAAGCTCTGATTCTAAGAACATAGAATCGATATAAATCTTTCTCTTAAACTCAAGCTTGTTAAATTCACAGTGATTAACAAGAAGGTGTTCAAGTAGCCTTTCTGTTCAAGATCCGCAGGACTATTGATTTAATAATTCTGCAGGTTATTAAATCAATACCATAAAGAAACAGAATGGAAGCAACACAGGGTAAGTTTGAGGTGGAGAGGTTTGATGGAAAAGGAGATTTCGGTCTGTGGAAGTACAGGATGCTTGGTCAATTTGAGATTCAGGGTCTATTATCAGTGATAGAAGAAGATCACGAAGAAGCCTCAGTCCAAGAACAAGAAACAGATAAAGTAAAGGAGGTTAAAGCTGAAACCAGTGCAAAGGATCCAAAGTGGGAATTAAAAGACAGAAGGGCTAGAAGTTTACTTAGCCAGTGTCTTACAGATACGGTACTGA